>CM060966.1:61294285-61309285 GCA_030765045.1 Tenodera sinensis | reverse complement strand
CCTTTTTTCTTTCTTTCTGTCTTTTTTCTTTCTGTCTATTGCTCTATCCTCTCTTCCCGTCTTTCTCTCTTTCTTCCTTTCTATCTTTCTTTCTTTCTTTCTTTCTTTCGTTCTCTCTTTCTTTCTTTACTTATTTATATATTTATTTGTTTATATCTTTCTTTATTTCTTACTTACGAACCTACATTCTTTCTTTCTTTCTTTCTTTCATTCATTCGTACATTTATTCATTCATTCATTCTTTCATTCTTTCTTTCTTTCCTTCATTCTTTCCATGTTCCTCTCTTTCTCTTTTTTTTCTTTCTATCTTCTATGCTTCTTTCTTTCTATCTTTCTTTCTTTCTATTTTCTTTCTTTCTTTCTTTCTATCTTTCTTTCTTTCTATTTTCTTTCTTTCTTTCTTTGTTTGTTTGTTTCTTTCTTTCTTCCTTTCTATCTTTCTTTCTTCCTTCGTTCCTTCTTTCTTTCGGTCTTTCTTTCTTTCTGTTTGTCTTTCTTTCTTTCTTTCTTTCTTTCTTTCTTTCTTTCTTTCTTTCTTTCTTTCTTTCTTTCTTTCTTTCTTTCTTTCTGTATTTCTCTCTTCCTCTCTTCTTCTCTTTCTTTCTTTGTTTCTTTCTAACTTTGCTTCTTTCTGTCTTTCTTTCTTTCTTTCTTTGTTTTTTCTTTCCTTCCTTCCTTCCTTCTTTCTTTCTTTCTATCTTTCTGTCTTTCTTTCTTTCAATCTATCTTTATTTCTTTCATTTTTCTTTCTTTCTTTTCTGCTTTTTTTCTTTCTTTCTTTCTGTCTTTTTTCTTTCTGTCTATCACTCTTCCTCTCTTCCTGTCTTTCTCTAATTCTTCCTTTTTTCTTTCTTTCTGTCTTTCTTTCTTTCTTCATTTCTGTCTTTCTTTCTTACTTTCTTTCTTTCGTGTTTTGTTTAGTTATTTATTTATATATTTATTTGTTTATTTCTTTCTTTTAGTCTTACTAACATACTTTCCTTCTTTCATTCATTCGTACATTTATTCGTTCATTCATTCTTTCATTCACTCATTCTCTCTTTCTTTGTTCCTCTCTTCCTCTTTTTCTTTCTTTCTATCTTTCTTACTTTCTTTCTTTCCATCTTATTTTTCCTTCTTGCTTTCCTTCTTTCCTCCTTTCTTTCTTCCCTTCTTTATTTCTTTCTTGCTATTTTTCCTTCTTTCTTTCCTTCTTCCTTTGTTTCTTTCATTCTGTCTTTGTTTTTTCTTTCCTTCTTTCTTTTTTTCTTTATTTCTTTGTTTCTGTCTTTTTGTTTCTGTCTATCACTCTTCCTCTCTTCCTGTCTTTCTCTCTTTCTTTCTTTCTTCCTTTCTAGTTTTCGTTCTTTCTTTCTTTCTTTACTTATTTATATATTTATTTGTTTATTTCTTCCTTTATTTCTTACTTACTAATCTACTTTCTTTCTTTCTTTCTTTCTTTCTTTCTTTCTTTCTTTCTGTCTTGCTCCCTTTTTGCCTTTCTTTCTTTCTGTCTTCTTTTTTCTTTCTTTGTTTCTTTCCTTCTTCCTTTCTTTCCTTCTTTCATTCTTTCTTTCTTTCTTTCTTTCTTTCTTTCTTTCTTTCTTCTTTCTTCCTATCGTTCTTACTTTCTTTCTTTCTATTTTACTTTCCGTCTGTCTTTCCTTCTTTCTTTCTTCCCTTCTTTATTGCTTTGTTGTTATTTTTCTTTCTTTCTTTCTTTCTTTCTTTCGTTCTTTCTTTCTTTCTTTCTTTCTTTCTTTCTTTCTTTCTTTCTTTCTTTCTTTCTTTCTTTCTTTCTTTCTTTCTTTCTTTCTTTCTTTCTTTCTTTCTTTCTTTCTTTCTTTCTTTCTTTCTTTCTTTCTTTCTTTCTTTCTTTCTTTCTTTCTTTCTTTCTGTCTTTTTTCTTTCTGTCTATCGCTCTATCCTCTCGTCCTGTGTTTCTCTCTTTCTTCCTTTCTTTCTTTCTTTCTTTCTTTCGTTCTCTCTTTCTTTCTTTACTTATTTATATATTTATTTGTTTATTTCTTCCTTTATTTCTTAGTTACTAACCTACTTTCTTTCTTTCTTTGATTCTTTCATTCCTTCGTACATTTATTCATTCATTCATTCATTCATTCTTTCTTTCTTTCTTTCTTTCTTTCTTTCTTTCTTTCTTTCTTTCTTTCTTTCTTTCTTTCTTTCTTTCTGTTTTCCTTCCTTCCTTTCTTTCTTTCTTTCTTTCCTTCTTCCTTGCTTTCCTTCTTCCTTTCTTTCCTTCTTTCTTTCTTTCTTCCTATCTTTATTTCCTTCTTTCTTCTTATCTTTCTTTCTTTCTTTCTTTCCTTGTTTCTTTCTTCCCTTCTTTATTTCTTTCTTGCTATTTTTCCTTCTTTCTTTCCTTCTTTCTTTCTTTCTTTCTTTCTTTCTTTCATTTTTCTTTCTTTCCTTTTTTCTTTCTTTCTTTCTTTCTATCTTGCTGTCTATCGCTCTTCCTCTCTTCCTGTCTTTCTCTCCTACTTTCTTCCTTTCTATCTTTCTTTCTTTCTTTCTTACCTTCTTTCTTTCGTTCTTTCTTTCTTCATTTATTTATTTTTATATTTATTTGTTTATTTCTTTCTTTATTTCTTACTTAATAACCTACTTTCTTTCTTTCATTCATTCCTACACTTATTCATTCATTCTTTCATTCTTTCTTCCTTTCTTTCTATCTTTCCTTCTTCCTTTGTTTCCTTCTTTCTTTCTTTCTTCCTATCTTTCTTACTTTCTTTCTTTCTATCTTACTTTCTTTCTTTCTTTTTATCTTTCTCTGTTTCTGTCTTTCTTCCTTTGTGCCTTTCTTTCTTTCTTTCTTTCTTTTTTCTTTCTTTCTGACTTCCTTCCTTTCTTTCTTTCCTTCTTCCCTTCTTTCTTTCTTACTATCTTGCTTACTTTGTTTCTTTCTTCCCATCTTTCTTACTTTCTTTCTTTCTTTCTATCTTACTTTCCTTCTTTCTTTCTTTCCTCCTTTCTTTCTTTCTTTCTTCCCTTCTTTATTGCTTTCTTATTATTTTTCCTTCTTTCTTTGGTTCTTTCTTTCTTTCTTTCTCTCTGTCTTTTTCGCTTCTCTCTATCGCTCTTCCTCTCTTCCTGTCTTTCTCTGTCTCCTTCTTTCTTTCTTTCTTTCTTTCTTTCTTTCTTTCTTTCTTTCTTTCTTTCTTTCTTCCTTTCTGTCTTTCTTTCTTACTTTCTTTCTTACTTTCGTTCTTTCTTTCTATATTTATATTTTTATTTGTTTATTTGTTTCTTTATTTCTTACTTATTAACCTACTTTCTTTCTTTCATTCATTCGTACATTTATTCGTTCATTCATTCTTTTATTCTTTCTTTCTTTCCTTCTTTCTTTCTTTGTTCCTCTCTTTCTCTTTGTTTTGTTTCTATCTTCTATGCTTCTTTCTTTCTTTCTTTCTTTCTATCTTTCATTCTTTCTATTTTCTTTCTTTCTTTCTTTCTTTTTTCTTTCTTTCTTATGTCTTTCTTTCTTTCTCTCTACCTTCCTATCTTTCTTTCTTCCTTCTTGCCTTCTTTCTTTCTTTCTTTCTTTCTTTCTTTGTTTGTTTGTTTGTTTATTTCTTTCTTTCTTTCTTTCTTTCTTTCCTTCTTTCTTTCTTTCGTTCTTTCTATGTTTTTCATCCTTTCCTTCTTTCTTTCATTCCTTCTTTCTTTCTTTTTTTCTTTCTGTCTTTCCTTCTTTCTTTCTTTCTATCTTTCTTTCCTTCTTTCTTTCTATCTTTCTTTCGTTCTTTCTTGCTATTTTTCTTTCTTTCTTTCCTTCTTCTTCTCTTTCTTTCTTTCTTTCTTTCTTTCTTTCTTTCTTTCTTTCTTTCTTTCTTTCTGTCTTTCTTTCTTTCTGTCTTTCTTTCTTTATTTCTATCTTTCTTTCCTTCTTTTTTCTTTCTATCTTTCCTTCTTTCTCTCTTTCTTTCTATCTCTATTTCTTTCTTCCTCTCTTTCTTTCATTCTTGCCTTCTTCCCTCCTTTCTTTCTTTCTTTCCTTCTTGGTTTTTCTTTCTTTCATTCCTTCCTTCTTTCTTTCTTTCTTTCCTTTTATCTTTCTTTGTTTCTGTCTTTCTTCCTTTGTGCCTTTCTTTCTTTCTTTCTGTCTTCCTTTCTTTCTTTCTTTCTTTCTTTCTTTCTTACTTTCTTTCTTTCTTTCTTTCTTTCTTTCTTTCTTTCTTTCTTTCTTTCTTTCTTTCTTTCTTTCTTTCTTCTTCCTTTCTTTCCTTCTTCTTTTCTTTCTTTCTTCCTATCTTTCTTGCTTTCTTTCTTTCTTTCTATCTTTCTTACTTTCTTTCTATCTTACTTTCCTTCTTTTTTCCTTTCTTTCCTTCCTCCTTTCTTTCTTTCTTCCCTTCTTTATTTCCTTCTTTCTATTTTTCCTTCTTTCTTTCCTTCTATATTTCTTTCTTTCTTTCTTTCATATTTCTTTCTTTCTTTCTTTCTTTCTTTCTTTCTTTCTTTCTTTCTATCTTTCTTTCTATTTTGTTTCTTTCTTTGTTTGTTTGTTTGTTTCTTTCTTTCTTTCTATCTTTCTTTCTTTCTATTTTCTTTCTTTCTTTCTTTGTTTCTGTCTTTCTTTCTTTCTTTCTTTGTTTGTTTTTTCTTTCCTTCCTTCCTTCTTTCTTTCATTCTATCTTTCTGTCTTTCTTTGTTTCTTTCAATCTATCTTTATTTCTTCCATTTTTCTTTCTTTCTTTCGTGCTTTTTTTCTTTCTTTCTGTCTTTTTTCTTTCTGTCTATCACTCTTCCTCTCTTCCTGTCTATCTCTAATTCTTCCTTTTTTCTTTCTTTCTTTCTTTCTTCATTTCTATCTTTCTTACTTTCTTTGTTTCTTTTTTTGTTTAGTTATTTATTTATATATTTATTTGTTTATTTCTTTCTTTATGTCTTACTAACTAACATACTTTCTTTCTTTCATTCATTCGTACATTTATTCACTCATTCATTCTTTCATTCACTCATTCTCCCTTTCTTTGTTCCTCTCCTCCTCTTTGTCTTTCTTTCTATCTTTCTTACTTTCTTTCTTTCTATCTTACTTTTCCTTCTTTCTTTCCTTCTTTCCTCCTTTCTTTCTTAGCTTCTTTATTTCTTTCTTGCTATTTTTCCTTCTTTCTTTCCTTCTTCCTTTCTTTCTTTCATTCTTTCTTTCTTTTTTCTTTCCTTCTTTCTTTTTTTCTTTATTTCTTTGTTTCTGTCTTTTTGTTTCTGTCTATCACTCTTCCTGTCTTTCTCTCTTTCTTTCTTTCTTCCTTTCTAGTTTTCGTTCTTTGTTTCTTTCTTTACTTATTTATATATTTATTTGTTTATTACTTCCGTTATTTCTTACTTGCTAACCTACTTTCTTTCTTTCTTTCTTTCTTTCTTTCTTTCTTTCTTTCTTTCTTTCTTTCTTTCTTTCTGTCTTGCTCCCTTTTTGCCTTTCTTTCTTTCTTTCTGTCTTCCTTTTTTCTTTCTTTGTTTCCTTCCTTCTTCCTTTCTTTCCTTCTTTCATTCTTTCTTTCTTTCTTTCTTTACTTCTTCCTTCGTTCTTACTTTCTTTCTTTCTATTTTACTTTCCGTCTTTCTTTCCTTCTTTCTTTCTTCCCTTCTTTATTGCTTTCTTGTTATTTTTCTTTCTTTCTTTCCTTCTTTCTTTCTTTCTTTCTTTCTTTCTTTCTTTCGTTCTTTCTTTCTGTCTTTTTTCTTTCTGTCTATCGCTCTATCCTCTCGTCCTGTGTTTCTCTCTTTCCTCCCTCCTTTCTTTCTTTCTTTCTTTCGTTCTCTCTTTCTTTCTTTACTTATTTATATATTTATTTGTTTATTTCTTCATTTATTTCTTACTTACTAACCTACTTTCTTTCTTTCTTTCATTCCTTCGTACATTTATTCATTCATTCATTCTTTCATTCTTTCTTTCTTTCTTTCTTTCTTTCTTTCTTTCTTTCCTTCTTTATTTCTTTCCTTCTTTCTTTCTATTTTTCTTTGTTTCTGTCTTTCTTCCTTTGTGTCTTTCTTTCTTTCTTTCTTTCTTTCTGTCTGTCTTCCTTCCTTCCTTTCTTTCTTTCTTTCTTTCTTTCTTTCTTTCTTTCTTTCTTTCTTTCTTTCCTTCTTCCTTTCTTTCCTTCTTCCTTTCTTTCCTTCTTTCTTTCTTTCTTCCTATCTTTATTTCTTTCTTTCTTCTTATCTTTCTTTCTTTCTATCTTTCTTTCTTTCTTTCCTCGTTTCTTTCTTCCCTTCTTTATTTCTTTCTTGCTATTTTTCCTTCATTCTTTCCTTCTTTCTTTCTTTCTTTCTTTCTTTCATTTTTCTTTCTTTCCTTTTTTTTCTTTCTTTCTTTCTTTCCTTCTTTCTTTCTGTCTATCGCTCTTCCTCTCTTCCTGTGCTCTTCCTCTCTTCCTGTCTTTCTCTCCTACTTTCTTCCTTTCTATCTTTCCTTCTTTCTTTCTTACCTTGTTTCTTTCGTTCTTTCTTTCTTTGTTTATTTATTTTTATATTTATTTGTTTATTTCTTTCATTATTTCTTACTTAATAACCTACTTTCTTTCTTTCATTCATTCGTACACTTATTCATTCTTTCATTCTTTCTTCCTTTCTTTCTATCTTTCCTTCTTCCTTTGTTTCCTTCTTTCTTTTTTTCTTCCCATCTTGCTTACTTTCTTTCTTTCTATCTTACTTTCTTTCTTTCTTTCTTTCTTTTTATCTTTCTCTGTTTCTGTCTTTCTTCCTTTGTGCCTTTCTTTCTTTCTTTTTTTCTTTCTTTCAGTCTTCCTTCCTTTCTTTTTTTCCTTCTTCCCTTCTTTCTTTCTTACTATCTTGCTAACTTTGTTTCTTTCTTCCCATCTTTCTTACTTTCTTTCTTTCTTTCTTTCTTTCTTTCTTTCTTTCTTTCTTTCTTTCTTTCTTTCTTTCTTTCTTTCTTTCTATCTTACTTTCCTTCTTTCTTTCTTTCCTCCTTTCTTTCCTTCTTCCCTTCTTTATTTCTTTCTTGTTATTTTTCCTTCTTTCTTTCGTTCTTTCTTTCTTTCTCTCTGTCTTTTTTGCTTCTCTCTATCGCTCTTCCTCTCTTCCTGTCTTTCTCTGTTTCCTTCTTTCTTTCTTTCTTTCTTCCTTTCTGTCTTTCTTTCTTACTTTCGTTCTTTGTTTCTTTATTTATATATTTATTTGTTTATTTCTTTCTTTATTTCTTACTTACTAACCTACTTTCTTTCTTTCATTCATTCGTACATTTATTCATTCATTCATTCTTTCATTCTTTCTTTCTTTCCTTCTTTCTTTCTTTGTTCCTCTCTTTCCCTTTTTTTTGTTTCTATCTTCTATGCTTCTTTCTTTCTTTCTTTCTATCTTTCATTCTTTCTATTTTCTTTCTTTCTTTCTTTCTTTCTTTTTTCTTTCTTTCTTTCTTCCTTCCTTCATTCTTTCTTTCTTTCTTTTTTTCTTTCTTTCTTTGTTTGTTTGTTTGTTTGTTTGTTTATTTCTTTCTTTATTTCTTACTTACTAACCCACTTTCTTTCTTTCATTCATTCGTAGATTTATTCATTCATTCATTCTTTCATTCTTTCTTTCTTTGTTCCTCTCTTCCTCTTTTTTTTCTATCTTCTATGTTTCTTTCCTTCTTTCTTTCTATCTTTCTTACTTTCTTTCTTTCTATCTTGCTTTCCTTCTTTCTTTCCTTCTTTCCTCCTTTTTTTCTTTCTTCCCTTCTTTATTTCTTTCTTGCTATTTTTCCTTCTTTCTTTCCTTGTTCCTTTCATTCTTTCGTTCTTTCTTTCTTTCTTTTTTCTTTCTTTTCTCTTTCTTTCCTTCTGTCTTTTTTCTTTCTGTCTATCGCTCTTCCTCTCTTCCTGTCTTTCTCTCTTTCTTTCTTTCTTCCTTTCTATCTTTCTTTCTTTCGTTCTTTCTTTGTTTTTTCTTTCTTTCTTTCCTTCTTTGTTTCTTTCCTTCTTCCTTTCTTTCCTTCTTTCATTCTTTCCTTCTTTCTTTCTTTCTTTCTTTCTTTCTTTCTTCCTAATGTTCTTACTTTCTTTCTTTCTATTTTACTTTCCGTCTTTCTTTTCTTCTTTCTTTCTTCCCTTCTTTATTGCTTTCTTGTTATTTTTCTTTCTTTCTTTCCTTCTTCCTTCCTTTCTTTCTTTCGTTCTTTCTTTCTTTCTTTCTTTCTTTCTTTCTTTCGTTCTCTCTTTCTTTCTTTACTTATTTGTATATTTATTTGTTTATTTATTTCTTTATTTCTTACTCACTAACCTACTTTCTTTCTTTGTTTTTTCTTTCTTTCATTCCTTCTTTCTTTCTTTCCTTCTTTCTTTCTTTCTTTCTTTCTTTCTTTCTATTTTTCTTTGTTTCTGTCTTTCTTCCTTTGTGCCTTTCATTCTTTCATTCTTTATTTCTTTCTATCTTTCCTTCTTCCTTTGTTTCCTTCTTTGTTTCTTTCTTTCTTCGTATCTTTCTTACTTTCTTTCTATCTATCTTACTTTCTTTCTTTCTTTTTATCTTTCTCTGTTTCTGTCTTTCTTCCTTTGTGCCTTTCTTTCTTTCTTTTTTTCTTTCTTTCAGTCTTCCTTCCTTTCCTTTTTTCCTTCTTCCCTTCTTTCTTTCTTACTATCTTGCTAACTTTGTTTCTTTCTTCCCATCTTTCTTACTTTCTTTCTTTCTTTCTTTCTTTCTTTCTTTCTTTCTATCTTACTTTCCTTCTTTCTTTCTTTCCTCCTTTCTTTCCTTCTTCCCTTCTTTATTTCTTTCTTGTTATTTTTCCTTCTTTCTTTCGTTCTTTCTTTCTTTCTCTCTGTCTTTTTTGCTTCTCTCTATCGCTCTTCCTCTCTTCCTGTCTTTCTCTGTTTCCTTCTTTCTTTCTTTCTTTCTTTCTTCCTTTCTGTCTTTCTTTCTTACTTTCGTTCTTTGTTTCTTTATTTATATATTTATTTGTTTATTTCTTTCTTTATTTCTTACTTACTAACCTACTTTCTTTCTTTCATTCATTCGTACATTTATTCATTCATTCATTCTTTCATTCTTTCTTTCTTTCCTTCTTTCTTTCTTTGTTCCTCTCTTTCCCTTTTTTTGTTTCTATCTTCTATGCTTCTTTCTTTCTTTCTTTCTATCTTTCATTCTTTCTATTTTCTTTCTTTCTTTCTTTCTTTTTTCTTTCTTTCTTTCTTCCTTCCTTCATTCTTTCTTTCTTTCTTTTTTTCTTTCTTTCTTTGTTTGTTTGTTTGTTTCTTTCTTTCTTTCTTTCTTTCTTTCTTTCCTTCTTTCTTTCTTTCGTTCTTTCTATTTTTTTCATTCTTTCCTTCTTTCTTTCATTCCTTCTTTCTTTCTTTTTTTCTTTCTGTCTTACCTTCTTTCTTTCTTTCTATCTTTCTTTCCTTCTTTCTTTCTATCTTTCTTTCTTTCTTTCGTTCTTTCTTTCTTTCTTGCTATTTTTATTTCTTTCTTTCCTTCTTCTTTTCTTTCTTTCTTTCTTTCTTTCTGTCTGTCTTTCTTTCTTTCTTTCTTTCTTTCTGTCATTCTTTCTTTCTTTCTTTCTATCTTTCTTTCCTTCTTTTTTCTTTCTATCTTTCCTTCTTTCTCTCTTTCTTTCTATCTCTATTTCTTTCTTCCTCTCTTTCTTTCATTCTTGCTTTCTTCCTTTGTTTCCTTCTTTCTTTCTTTCTTGGTTTTTCTTTCTTTCATTCCTTCCTTCTTTCTTTCTTTCTTTCTGTTTATCTTTCTTTGTTTCTGTCTTTCTTCCTTTGTGCCTTTCTTTCTTTCTTCCTTTCTTTCTTTCTTTCTTTCTTTCTTTCTTTCTTTCTTTCTTTCTTTCTTTCTTTCTTTCTTTCTTTCTTTCTTTCTTTCTTTCTTTCCTTCTTCCTTTCTTTCCTGCTTCTTTTCTTTCTTTCTTTCTTTCTTTCTATCTAACTTTCCTTCTTTTTTTCTTTCTTTCCTTCCTAATTTCTTTCTTTCTTCCCTTCTTTATTTCCTTCTTGCTATTTTCCTTGTTTCTTTCCTTCTATATTTCTTTCCTTCTTTCTTTCTCTCTTTCTTTCTGTCTTTATTCTTTCTGTCTATCGCTCTTCCTCTCTTCCTGTCTTTCTTTCTTCCTTTCTTTCTTCCTTTGTATCTTTCTTTCTTTCTTACTTTCTTTCTTTCGTTCTTTCTTTAGTTATTTATTTATATATATATATATATATTTGTTTATTTCTTTCTTTATTTCTTACTTACTAACCCACTTTCTTTCTTTCATTCATTCGTAGATTTATTCATTCATTCATTCTTTCATTCTTTCTTTCTTTGTTCCTCTCTTCCTCTTTTTTTCTATCTTCTATGTTTCTTTCCTTCTTTCTTTCTCTCTTTCTTTCTTTCTGTCTTTTTTCTTTCTGTCTATCGCTCTTCCTCTCTTCCTGTCTTTCTTTCTTCCTTTCTTTCTTCCTTTGTATCTTTCTTTCTTTCTTACTTTCTTTCTTTCGTTCTTTCTTTAGTTATTTATTTATATATATATATATATATATTTGTTTATTTCTTTCTTTATTTCTTACTTACTAACCCACTTTCTTTCTTTCATTCATTCGTAGATTTATTCATTCATTCATTCTTTCATTCTTTCTTTCTTTGTTCCTCTCTTCCTCTTTTTTTTCTATCTTCTATGTTTCTTTCCTTCTTTCTTTCTATCTTTCTTACTTTCTTTCTTTCTATCTTGCTTTCCTTCTTTCTTTCCTTCTTTCCTCCTTCCTTTCTTTCTTCCCTTCTTTATTTCTTTCTTGCTATTTTTCCTTCTTTCTTTCCTTGTTCCTTTCATTCTTTCGTTCTTTCTTTCTTTCTTTTTTCTTTCTTTTCTCTTTCTTTCCTTCTGTCTTTTTTCTTTCTGTCTATCGCTCTTCCTCTCTTCCTGTCTTTCTCTCTTTCTTTCTTTCTTCCTTTCTATCTTTCTTTCTTTCGTTCTTTCTTTGTTTTTTCTTTCTTTCTTTCCTTCTTTTTTTCTTTCCTTCTTCCTTTCTTTCCTTCTTTCATTCTTTCCTTCTTTCTTTCTTTCTTTCTTTCTTTCTTTCTTCCTAATGTTCTTACTTTCTTTCTTTCTATTTTACTTTCCGTCTTTCTTTTCTTCTTTCTTTCTTCCCTTCTTTATTGCTTTCTTGTTATTTTTCTTTCTTTCTTTCCTTCTTCCTTCCTTTCTTTCTTTCGTTCTTTCTTTCTTTCTTTCTTTCTTTCGTTCTCTCTTTCTTTCTTTACTTATTTGTATATTTATTTGTTTATTTATTTCTTTATTTCTTACTCACTAACCTACTTTCTTTCTTTGTTTTTTCTTTCTTTCATTCCTTCTTTCTTTCTTTCCTTCTTTCTTTCTTTCTTTCTTTCTATTTTTCTTTGTTTCTGTCTTTCTTCCTTTGTGCCTTTCATTCTTTCATTCTTTATTTCTTTCTATCTTTCCTTCTTCCTTTGTTTCCTTCTTTGTTTCTTTCTTTCTTCGTATCTTTCTTACTTTCTTTCTTTCTATCTTACTTTCTTTCTTTCTTTTTATCTTTCTCTGTTTCTGTCTTTCTTCCTTTGTGCCTTTCTTTCTGTCTTTCTTTCTTTCTTTCTGTCTTCCTTTCTTTCTTTCTTTCCTTCTTCCCTTCTTTCTTTCCTTCTTTCTTCCTATCTTTCTTACTTTGTTTCTTTCTTCCCATCTTTCTTACTTTCTTTTTTTCTTTCTATCTTACTTTCCTTCTTTCTTTCCTCCTTTCTTTCTTCCCTTCTTTATTTCATTCTTGCTATTTTCCTTCTCTCATTCCTTCTTTCTTTCTTTCTTTTTTCTTCCTTTCTTTCATTTTTCTTTCTTTCTTTCTTACTTTCTTTCTTTCGTATTTTCTTTAGTTATTTATTTATATATTTATTTGTTTATTTCTTTCTTTATGTCTTACTAACTAACATACTTTCTTTCTTTCATTCATTCGTACATTTATTCATTCATTCATTCTTTCATTCACTCATTCTCTCTTTCTTTGTTCCTCTCTTCCTGTTTTTCTTTCTTTCTATCTTTCTTACTTTCTTTCTTTCTATCTTACTTTCCTTCTTTCTTTCCTTCTTTCCTCCTTGCTTTCTTCCCTTCTTTATTTCTTTCTTGCTATTTTTCCTTCTTTCTTTCCTTCTTCCTTTCTTTCGTTCTTTCTTTCTTTTTTCTTTCCTTCTTTCTTTTTTTCTTTCTTTCTTTTCTTCTTTCTTTTTCTTTCTGTTTATCGCTCTTCCTCTCTTCCTGTCTTTCTCTCTTTCTTTCTTCCTTTCTAGCTTTCGTTCTTTGTTTTTTCTTACTTTCATTCCTTCTTTCTTTCTTTCTTTCTTTCTCTCTTGCTCCCTTTTTGGCTTTCTTTCTCTCTGTCTTCCTTTCTTTCTTTGTTTCTTTCCTTCTTCCTTTCTTTCCTTCTTTCATTCTTTATTTCTTTCTTTCTTTCTTCCTATTCTTCTTACTTTCTTTCTTTCTATTTTACGTTCCGTCTTTCTTTTCTTCTTTCTTCCCTTCTTTATTGCTTTCTTGTTCTTTTTCTTTCTTTCTTTCCTTCTTCCTTCCTTTCTTTCTTTCGTTCTTTCTTTCTTTCGTTCTCTCTCTCTTTATTTACTTATTTATATGTTTATTTGTTTATTTCTTTCTTTATTTCTTACTCACTAACCTACTTTCTTTCTTTGTTTTTTCTTTCTTTCATTCCTTCTTTCTTTCTTTCTTTCCTTCTTTCTTTCTTTCTTTCTATTTTTCTTTGTTTCTGCCTTTCTTCCTCTGTGCCTTTCTTTCTTTCTTTCTTTCTTTCTTTCTTTCTTTCTGTCTTCCTTCCTTTCTTTCTTTCCTTCTTCCTTTCTTTCCTTCTTTCTTTCTTCCTATCTTTATTACTTTCTTATTTCTTCCCATCTTTCTTTCTTTCTTTCTTTCTTGCTTTCTTTCTTTCCTTCTTTTTTCTTTCTTTCCTTCTTCCTTTCTTTCGTTCTTTCTTTCTTTTTTCTTTCCTTCTTTCTTTTTTTCTTTCTTTCTTTCTTTCTTTTTCTTTCTGTCTATCGCTCTTCCTCTCTTCCTGTCTTTCTCTCTTTCTTTCTTTCTTTCTTCCTTTCTAGCTTTCTTTATTTCTTTCTTTGTTTTTTCTTTCTTTCATTCCTTCTTTCTTTCTTTCTTTCTTTCTTTCTCTCTTGCTCCCTTTTTGCCTTTCTTTCTTTCTGTCTTCCTTTCTTTCTTTCTTTGTTTCTTTCCTTCTTCCTTTCTTCCTTTCTTTCCTTCTTTCATTCTTTCTTTCTTCCTATTGTTCTGACTTTCTTTCTTTCTATTTTACTTTCCGTCTTTCTTTTCCTCTTTCTTTCTTCCCTTCTTTATTGCTTTCTTGATATTTTTCTTTCTTTCTTTCCTTCTTCCTTCCTTTCTTTCGTTCGTTCTTTCTTTCTTTCGTTCTCTCTTTCTTTATTTACTTATTTATATATTTATTTGTTTATTTTTTCTTTATTTCTTACTCACTAACCTACTTTCTTTCTTTGTTTTTTCTTTCTTTCATTCCTTCTTTCCTTCTTTCTTTCTTTCTTTCCTTCTTTCTATTTTTCTTTGTTTCTGCCTTTCTTCCTGTGTGCCTTTCTTTCTTTCTTTCTTTCTGTCTTCCTTCCTTTCTTTCTTTCCTTCTTCCTTCCTTTCTTTCCTTCTTTCTTTCTTTCTTTCTTCCTATCTTTATTACTTTCTTTCTTTCTTCCTATCTTTCTTACTTTCTTTCTTTCTTTCTATCTTACTTTCCTTCTTTCTTTCTTTCTTTCCTCCTTTCTTTCTTCCCTTCTTCATTTCTTTCTTGCTATTTTTCCTTCTTTCTTTCCTTCTTTCTTTCTTTCTTTCATTTTTCTTTCTTTCTTTGCTTTTTTCTCTCTTTCTTTCTTTCATTCTTTCTTTCTGTCTATCGCTCTTCCTCTCTTCCTGTCTTTCTCTCCTTCTATCTTTCCTTCTTTCTTTCTTACCTTCTTTCTTAAGTTCTTTCTTTGTTTATTTATTTATATATTTATTTGTTTATTTCTTTGTTTATTTCTTACTTACTAACCTACATTCTTTCTTTCATTCATTCGTACACTTATTCATTCATTCATTCTTTCATTCTTTCTTCCCTTCTTTCTATCTTTCCTTCTTCTTTTGTTTCCTTCTTTCTTTCTTTCTTCCTATCTTTCTTACTTTCTTTCTTTCTTTCTATCTTGCTTTCTTTCCTTCTTTTTATCTTTCTTTGTTTCTGTCTTTCTTCCTTTGTGCCTTTCTTTCTTTCTTTCTTTCTTTCTTTCTTTCTGTCTTCCTTTCTATCTTTCCTTCCTTCTTCCCTTCTTTCTCTCTTTCTTTCTTTATTTCTTTCTTTCTTTCTTACTTTCTTTCTTTCTTTCTTCCTATCTTTCTTACTTTGTTTCTTTCTTCCCATCTTACTTTCTTTCTTTCTTTCTTTCTTTCTTTCTTTCTATCTTACTTTACTTCTTTCTTTCTTTCTTTCCTCCTTTCTTTCTTTATTTCTTTTTGCTATTTTTCCTTCTTTCTTTCCTTCTTTCTTTCTTTCTTTCTTTTTTTCTTCCTTTCTTTCATTTTTCTTTCTTTTTTTTTCTTTCTTTCTTTCTTTCTTACTTGTTTCTTTCTTTCTCTCTGTCTTTTTTGCTTCTGTCTATCGCTCTTCCTCTCTTCCTGTCTTTCTCTGTTTCCTTCTTTCTTCCTTCCTTTCTTTCTTTCTTTCTTTCTTCCTTTCTGTCTTTCTTTCTTACTTTCATTCTTTCGTTCTTTCTTTCTCTATTTATTTATATATTTATTTGTTTATTTCTTTCTTTATTTCTTACTTACTAACCTACTTTCTTTCTTTCATTCATTCGTACGTTTATTCATTCATTTATTCATTCAGTCTTTCATTCTTTCTTTCTTTCCATCCTTCTTTCTTTGTTCCTCTCTTTCTCTTTTTTTTTCTTTCTATCTTTCTTCTTTTCTCTCTTTCTTTCTTTGTTTTTTCTTTCTTTCCTTCCTTTTTTCTTTCTTTCTTTCTATCTTTCTTTCTTTCTTTGTTTCTTTCTTTCATTCTGTCTTTCTTTGTTCCTTCCTTT
>CM060966.1:61284285-61289285 GCA_030765045.1 Tenodera sinensis | reverse complement strand
TCTATCTATCTATCTATCTATCTATCTATCTATCTATCTATCTATCTATCTATCTATCTATCTATCTATCTATCTATCTATCTATCTATCTATCTATCTATCTATCTATCTATCTATCTATCTATCTATCTATCTATCTATCTATCTATCTATCTATCTATCTATCTATCTATCTATCTATCTATCTATCTATCTATCTATCTATCTATCTATCTATCTATCTATCTATCTATCTATCTATCTATCTATCTATCTATCTATCTATCTATCTATCTATCTATCTATCTATCTATCTATCTATCTATCTATCTATCTATCTATCTATCTATCTATCTATCTATCTATCTATCTATCTATCTATCTATCTATCTATCTATCTATCTATCTATCTATCTATCTATCTATCTATCTATCTATCTATCTATCTATCTATCTATCTATCTATCTATCTATCTATCTATCTATCTATCTATCTATCTATCTATCTATCTATCTATCTATCTATCTATCTATCTATCTATCTATCTATCTATCTATCTATCTATCTATCTATCTATCTATCTATCTATCTATCTATCTATCTATCTATCTATCTATCTATCTATCTATCTATCTATCTATCTATCTATCTATCTATCTATCTATCTATCTATCTATCTATCTATCTATCTATCTATCTATCTATCTATCTATCTATCTATCTATCTATCTATCTATCTATCTATCTATCTATCTATCTATCTATCTATCTATCTATCTATCTATCTATCTATCTATCTATCTATCTATCTATCTATCTATCTATCTATCTATCTATCTATCTATCTATCTATCTATCTATCTATCTATCTATCTATCTATCTATCTATCTATCTATCTATCTATCTATCTATCTATCTATCTATCTATCTATCTATCTATCTATCTATCTATCTATCTATCTATCTATCTATCTATCTATCTATCTATCTATCTATCTATCTATCTATCTATCTATCTATCTATCTATCTATCTATCTATCTATCTATCTATCTATCTATCTATCTATCTATCTATCTATCTATCTATCTATCTATCTATCTATCTATCTATCTATCTATCTATCTATCTATCTATCTATCTATCTATCTATCTATCTATCTATCTATCTATCTATCTATCTATCTATCTATCTATCTATCTATCTATCTATCTATCTATCTATCTATCTATCTATCTATCTATCTATCTATCTATCTATCTATCTATCTATCTATCTATCTATCTATCTATCTATCTATCTATCTATCTATCTATCTATCTATCTATCTATCTATCTATCTATCTATCTATCTATCTATCTATCTATCTATCTATCTATCTATCTATCTATCTATCTATCTATCTATCTATCTATCTATCTATCTATCTATCTATCTATCTATCTATCTATCTATCTATCTATCTATCTATCTATCTATCTATCTATCTATCTATCTATCTATCTATCTATCTATCTATCTATCTATCTATCTATCTATCTATCTATCTATCTATCTATCTATCTATCTATCTATCTATCTATCTATCTATCTATCTATCTATCTATCTATCTATCTATCTATCTATCTATCTATCTATCTATCTATCTATCTATCTATCTATCTATCTATCTATCTATCTATCTATCTATCTATCTATCTATCTATCTATCTATCTATCTATCTATCTATCTATCTATCTATCTATCTATCTATCTATCTATCTATCTATCTATCTATCTATCTATCTATCTATCTATCTATCTATCTATCTATCTATCTATCTATCTATCTATCTATCTATCTATCTATCTATCTATCTATCTATCTATCTATCTATCTATCTATCTATCTATCTATCTATCTATCTATCTATCTATCTATCTATCTATCTATCTATCTATCTATCTATCTATCTATCTATCTATCTATCTATCTATCTATCTATCTATCTATCTATCTATCTATCTATCTATCTATCTATCTATCTATCTATCTATCTATCTATCTATCTATCTATCTATCTATCTATCTATCTATCTATCTATCTATCTATCTATCTATCTATCTATCTATCTATCTATCTATCTATCTATCTATCTATCTATCTATCTATCTATCTATCTATCTATCTATCTATCTATCTATCTATCTATCTATCTATCTATCTATCTATCTATCTATCTATCTATCTATCTATCTATCTATCTATCTATCTATCTATCTATCTATCTATCTATCTATCTATCTATCTATCTATCTATCTATCTATCTATCTATCTATCTATCTATCTATCTATCTATCTATCTATCTATCTATCTATCTATCTATCTATCTATCTATCTATCTATCTATCTATCTATCTATCTATCTATCTATCTATCTATCTATCTATCTATCTATCTATCTATCTATCTATCTATCTATCTATCTATCTATCTATCTATCTATCTATCTATCTATCTATCTATCTATCTATCTATCTATCTATCTATCTATCTATCTATCTATCTATCTATCTATCTATCTATCTATCTATCTATCTATCTATCTATCTATCTATCTATCTATCTATCTATCTATCTATCTATCTATCTATCTATCTATCTATCTATCTATCTATCTATCTATCTATCTATCTATCTATCTATCTATCTATCTATCTATCTATCTATCTATCTATCTATCTATCTATCTATCTATCTATCTATCTATCTATCTATCTATCTATCTATCTATCTATCTATCTATCTATCTATCTATCTATCTATCTATCTATCTATCTATCTATCTATCTATCTATCTATCTATCTATCTATCTATCTATCTATCTATCTATCTATCTATCTATCTATCTATCTATCTATCTATCTATCTATCTATCTATCTATCTATCTATCTATCTATCTATCTATCTATCTATCTATCTATCTATCTATCTATCTATCTATCTATCTATCTATCTATCTATCTATCTATCTATCTATCTATCTATCTATCTATCTATCTATCTATCTATCTATCTATCTATCTATCTATCTATCTATCTATCTATCTATCTATCTATCTATCTATCTATCTATCTATCTATCTATCTATCTATCTATCTATCTATCTATCTATCTATCTATCTATCTATCTATCTATCTATCTATCTATCTATCTATCTATCTATCTATCTATCTATCTATCTATCTATCTATCTATCTATCTATCTATCTATCTATCTATCTATCTATCTATCTATCTATCTATCTATCTATCTATCTATCTATCTATCTATCTATCTATCTATCTATCTATCTATCTATCTATCTATCTATCTATCTATCTATCTATCTATCTATCTATCTATCTATCTATCTATCTATCTATCTATCTATCTATCTATCTATCTATCTATCTATCTATCTTTCTTTCTTTCTTTCTTTCTTTCGTTATTTCTTTATTTATTTATTTATATATTTATTTGTTTATTCCTTTATTTATGTCTTACCTACTAACCTACTTTCTTTCTTTCTTTCATTCATTCGTACATTCATTCATTCATTCATTCTTTCATTCTTTCTTTCTTTCTTTCTTTGTTCCTCTCTTGCTCTTTTTGTTTCTTTCTATCTTCTATCTTTCTTTCCTTCCTTCTTCCTTTCTTTCTTTTTTTTCTTTCTTTCTTTCTATCTTCCTTTCTTTCTTTATTTGTTTCATTTTTCCATCTCTATTTCCCTCTTCCTCTCTTTCTTGCATTCTTTCTTTCTTCCTTTCTTTCTATCTTTCTTTCTTTTTAGTTTCTTTCCTTCTTTCTTTCTTTCTTTCTCTCTTTCTATCTTTCTTTGTTTCTGTCTTTCTTCCTTTGTGCCTTTCTTTCTTTCCGTCCTTCTTTCTTTCTTCCTTTCTTTCTTCCTTGCTTTCTTTTTTCCTTCCTTCTTTCTTGCTATTTTTCTGGTTTTCTTTCCTTCTTCCTGTCTATCTATCTTTCTTTCTTACTTTCTTTCTTTCGTTCTTTATTTGTTTGTATATTTATTTCTTTATTTATTTCTTTATTTCTTAGTTACTAACCTACCTTCTTTCTTTCTTTCTTTCATTCATTCGTACATTTATTCATTCATTCATTCATTCATACTTTCATTCTTTCTCTCTTTATTTCTTTCTTTGTTCCTCTCTTCCTCTTTTTCCTTCTATCTTCCTTACTTTCTTTCCTTCTTTGTTTGGTTGTTTCTTTCTTTCTTCCTTTCTTTTTTTCTTTCTTTCTTTTTTCTTTCTTTCTGTATTTCCCTCTTTCTCTCTACCTCTCTTTATTTCATTCTATCTTTCTTCTTTTCTCTCTTTCTTTCTTTGTTTTTTCTTTCTTTCCTTCCTTTTTTCTTTCTTTCTTTCTATCTTTCTTTCTTTCTTTGTTTCTTTCTTTCATTCTGTCTTTCTTTGTTCCTTCCTTTCTTTCTTTCTTTCGTTCTATCGTTCCTACTTTCTTTTTTCTTTCTTTCTTTCTTCCTTCCTTTCTTTCTTTCTTTCTTATTTCTTTCTTTCTATCTCTCTTTGTTTCACTCTTCCTTTCTTTCTTTCTTTCCCTCTTTCTTACTTTCTTTCTTCCTTTCTTTCAGTCATTCTTTCTTTCTTTCTTTGTTTCCTTCTTTCTTTCCTTCTTTCTATCTCTCTTGCTGTTTTTCTCTCTTTCCTTCAGTCTTTCTTTCGTTCTTTCTTACTTTGTTTCTTTCTTTTGAATCTTTCTTTCTTTCTTTCTTTCTTTCTTTCTTTCTTTCTTTCTTTCTTTCTTTCTTTCTTTCTTTCTTTCTTTCTTTCTTTCTATCTTTCTTTCCTTATTTCTTTTTTTCGGTCTATCTTTCTTTCTTGCTTTCCTTCTTTCTTTCATTCTCTCTTTCTTTCTTCCTTTCTTTCTTTCTATCTTTCTTTCCTTCTTTGTTTGTTTGTTTGTTTCTTTCTTTCTTAATTTCTTCGTTTTTTTCTTTCTTAGTTTCTTTCTTTC
>CM060966.1:61259285-61276785 GCA_030765045.1 Tenodera sinensis | reverse complement strand
TCTTTTTTTCTTTTTATCTTACTTTCCTTCTTTCTTTCTTTCCTCCTTTCTTTCTTCCCTTGTTTATCTCTTTCTTGCTATTTTTCCTTCTTTCTTTCCTTCTTTCTTACTTTCTTACATTTTTCTTTCTTTCTTTGCTTTTTTTTCTTTCTTTCGTTCTGTCTATCGCTCTTCCTCTATTCCTGTCTTTCTCGCTTTCTTTCTTTCTTTCTTCCTTTCTATCTTTCCTTCTTTCTTTCTTACCTTCCTTCTTTCGTTCTTTCTTTCTTTGTTTATTTCTTTGTTTATTTCTTGCTTACTAACATACTTTCTTTCTTTCATTCATTCGTACACTTATTCATTAATTCATTCTTTCATTCTTTCTTCCTTTCTTTCTATCTTTCCTTCTTCCTTTGTTTCCTTCTTTCTTTCTTTCTTCCTATCTTTCTTTCTTTCTATCTTGCTTTCTTTCTTTTTATCTTTTGTCTGTTTCTGTCTTTCTTCCTTTGTGCCTTTCTTTCTTTCTTTTTTTCTTTCTTTCTTTCTGTCTTCTTTTCTTTTTATTTCTTTCTTTCCTTCTTCCCTTCTTTCTTTCCTTCTTTCTTTATTTCTTTCTTCCTATCTTTCTTACTTTGTTTCTTTCTTCCCATCTTTCTTACTTTCTTTCCTTCTTTCTTTCTTTCTTTCTATCTTGCTTTCCTTCTTTCTTTCTTTCCTCCTTTATTTCTTTCTTCCCTTCTTTATTTCTTACTTGCAATTTTTCCTTCTTTCTTTCCTTCTTTCTTTCTTTCATTTTTCTTTCTTTCTTTTTTTCTTTCTTTCTTTCTTTCTCTCTGTCTTTTTTACTTCTGTCTATCGCTCTTCCTCTCTTCCTGTCTTTCTCTGTTTCCTTCTTTCTTTCTTTCTTTCTTTCTTTCTTTCTTTCTTTCTTTCTTTGTTTCTTCCTTCCTTTCTGTCTTTCTTTCTTACTTTCTTTCTTTCGTTCTTTCTTTCCTTATTTATTTATATATTTATTTGTTTATTTCTTTCTTAATTTCCTACTTACTAACCTACTTTCTTTCTTTCATTCATTCATTCGAACATTTATTCATTCATTCATTCTTCCGTTCTTTCTTTCTTTCCTTATTTCTTTCTTTGTTCCTCTCTTTCTCTGTTTTTTGTTTCTATCTTCTTTGCTTCTTTCTTTCTTTCTTTCTTTCTATCTTTCATTCTTTCTATTTTCTTTCTTTCGTCTTTCTTTCTTTCTTTCTTTCTTTCTCTCTTTGTTTCTTCCTTCCTTTCTGTCTTTCTTTTCTTCTTTCTTTCTTCCCTTCTTTATTGCTTTGTTGTTATTTTTCTTTCTTTCTTTCCTTCTTCCTTCCTTTCTTTCTTTCATTCTTTCTTTCTTTTTTCTTTCTTTCTTTTTTCTTTCTTTCTGTCTATCGCTCTATCCCCTCTTCCTGTCTTTCTCTCTTTCTTCCTTCCTTTCTTTCTTTCTTTCTTTCGTTCTCTCTTTCTTTCTTTACTTATTTAAATATTTATTTGTTTATTTCTTTCCTTATTTCTTACTTACTAACCTACTTTCTTCCTTTCTTTCTTTCTTTCTTTGTTTTTTCTTTCTTTCATTCCTTCTTACTTTCTTTCCTTCTTTCTTTCTTTCTATATTTGTTTGTTCCTGTCTTTCTTCCATTGTGCCTTTCTTTCTTTCTTTCTGGCTTCCTTCCTTCCTTTCTATCTTTCCTTCTTTCCTTCTTCCTTTCTTTCCTTCTTTCTTTCTTTCTTTCTTTCTTCCTATCTTTATTACTTTCTTTCTTTCTTCCTATCCTTCCTACTTTCTTTCTTTCTATCTTACTTTCCTTCTTTCTTTCCTCCTTTCTTTCTTCCCTTCTTTATTTCTTTCTTGCTATTTTTCCTTCTTTCTTTCCTTCTTTCTTTCTTTCTTTCATTTTTCTTTCTTTCTTTCTTTTTCTTTCCTTTTTTTCTTTCTTTCTTTCTTTCTTTCTTTCTTTCTTTGTTTCTTTCTTTCTCGCTGTCTTTTTTGCTTCTGTCTATCGCTCTTCCTCTCTTCCTGTCTTTCTCTGTTTCCTTCTTTCTTTCTTTCTTTCTTTCTTTCTTCCTATCTTTCTTTCTTACTTTCTTTCTTTCCTTCGTTCTCTCTTTCTTTCTTTATTTATATATTTATTTGTTTATTTCTTTCTTTATTTCTTACTTACTAACCTACTTTCTTTCATTCATTCATACATTTATTCATTCATTCATTCTTTGATTCTTTCTTTCTTTCCTTCTTACTTTCTTGGTTCCTCTCTTTCTCTTTTTTGTTTCTATCTTCTATGCTTCTTTCTTTCTTTCTATCTTTCTTTCTTTCTATTTTCTTTCTTTCTTTCTTTGTTTCTGTCTTTCGTTCTTTCTTTCTTCCTTTCTATCTTTCTTTCTTCCTTCTTTCCTTCCTTCTTTCTTTCTTTTTTTCTTTCTTTCTTTCTTTCTTTCTTTCTTTCTTTCTTTCTTTCTTTCTTTCTTTCTTTCTTTCTTTCTTTCTGTATTTCCTTCTTCCTCTATTCTTCTCTTTCTTTCTTTGTTTCTTTCTATCATTCCTTCTTTCTGTCTTTCTTTCTTTGTTTTTCCTTTCCTTCCTTCCTTCCTTCCTTCTTTCTTTCTTTCTATCTTTCTGTCTCTCTTTCTTTCTTTCAATCTATCTTTCTTTCTTTCTTTCATTTTTCTTTCTTTTTTTCTTTCTTTCTTTCTGTCTTTTTTCTTTCTGTCTATCACTCTTCCTCTCTTCCTGTCTTTCTCTCTTTCTTCCTTTTTTCTTTCTTCCTTTCTTCATTTCTATCTTTCTTTCTTACTTTCTTTCTTTAGTTATTTATTTATACATTTATTTGTTTATTTCTTTCTTTATTTCTACTAACTAACCTACTTTCTTTCTTTCATTCATTCGTACATTCATTCATTCATTCTTTCTTTCATTCTCTCTTTCTTTCTTTCTTTCTTTGTTCCTCTCTTCCTCTTTTTCTTTCTTTCTATCTTTCTTACTTTTATCTTTCTATCTTACCTTCCTTCTTTCTTTCCTTCTTTCCTCCTTTCTTTCTTCCCTTCTTTATTTCTTTCTTGTTATTTTTCCTTCTTTCTTAACTTCTTCCTTTCTTTCTTTCGTTCTTTCTTTCTTTTTTCTTTCCTTCTTTCTTTTTTTCTTTATTTCTTTCTTTCTGTCTTCTTCTTTCTGTCTATCGCTCTTCCTCTCTTCCTGTCTTTCTCTCTTTCTTTCTTTCTTCCTTTCTAGCTTTCTTTCTTTCTTTCTTTCTTTCGTTCTTTCTTTGTTTTTTCTTTCTTTCATTCCTTCTTTCTTTCTTGCCTTCTTTCTTTCTATTTTTCTTTGTTTCTGTCTTTCTTCCTTTGTGCCTTTCATTCTTTCATTCTTTCTTCCTTTCTTTCTATCTTTCCTTCTTCCTTTGTTTCCTTCTTTGTTTCTTTCTTTCTTCCTATCTTTCTTACTTTTTTGTTTCTATCTTACTTTCTTTCTTTCTTTTTATCTTTCTCTGTTTCTGTCTTTCTTCCTTTGTGCCTTTCTTTCTTTCTTTCCTTCTTTCTTTCTTTCTTTCTTTCTTTCTTTCTTTCTTTCTTTCTTTCTTTCTTTCTTTCTTTCTTTCTTTCTTTCTTTCTGTCTTCCTTTCTTTCTTTCTTTCTTGCCTTCTTCCCTTCTTTCTTAGCTTTCTTTCTTCCTATCTTTCTTACTTTGTATCTTTCTTCCCATCTTTCTTACTTTCTTCCTTTCTTTCCTTCTATCTTACTTTCCTTATTTCTTTCTTTCCTCCTTTCTTTCTTTCTTCCCTTCTTTATTTCATTCTTGCTATTTTCCTTCTTTCATTCCTTCTTTTTTTCTTTCTTTCTTCCTTTCTTTCAATTTTCTTTCTTTCTCTTTTTCTTTCTTTCTTTCTTTCTTTCTTTCTTTCTTTCTTTCTTTCTTTCTTTCTTTCTTTCTTTCTTTCTTTCTTTCTTTCTTTCTCTCTGTCTTTTTCGCTTCTGTCTATCGCTTTTGCTCTCTTCCTGTCTTTCTCTGTTTCCTTCTTTCTTTCTTTCTTTCTTCCTTTCTTTCTTTCTTCCTATCGTTCTTACTTTCTTTCTATTTTACTTTCCGTCTTTCTTTCCTTCTTTCTTTCTTCCCTTCTTTATTGCTTTCTTGTTATTTTTCTTTCTTTCTTTATTTCTTCGTTTCTTTCTTTCTTTCGTTCTTCCTTTCTTTCTTTTTTCTTTCTTTCTGTCTATCGCTCTATCCTCTCTTCCTGTCTTTATCTCTTTCTTCCTTTCTATCTATCTTTCTTTCTTTCGTTCTCTCTTTCTTTCTTTACTTATTTATATATTAATTTGTTTATTTCTTTCTTTATTTCTTACTTACTAACCTACCTTCCTTCTTTCATTCTTTCTCTCTTTCATTCCTTCATACATTTATTCATTCATCCATTCTTTCATTCTTTCTTTCTATCTTTCTATCTCTATTTCTCTCTTCCTGTCTTTCTTTCATTCTTTCTTCCTTTCTTTCTTTCTTTGTTTTTTTCTTTCTTTCATTCCTTCTTTCTTTCTTTCTTTCCTTCTTTCTTTCTTTCTTTCTTCCTATCTTTATTACTTTCTTTCTTTCTTCCTATCTTTCTTAGTTTCTTTCTTTCTACCTTACTTTCCTTGTTTCTTTCTTTCCTTCTTTCCTCCTTTCTTTCTTCCCTTCTTTATTTCTTTCTTGCTATTTTTCCTTCTTTCTTTCTTTCTTTCTTTCTTTCTTTCTTTCTTTCTTCTTTTCATTTTTCTTTCTTTCCTTTTTTCTTTCTTTCTTTCTTTCTGTCTATCGCTCTTCCTTTCTTCCTGTCTATCTCTCTTACTTTCTTCCTTTCTATCTTTCCTTCTTTCTTTGTTACCTTCTTTCTTTTGTTCTTTCTTTCTTTGTTTATTTATTTATATATTTATTTGTATATTTCTTTCTTTATTTCTTACTTAATAACCTACTTTCTTTCTTTCATTCATTCGTACACTTATTCATTCATTCTTTCATTCTTTCTTCCTTTCTTTATATCTTTCCTTCTTCCTTTGTTTCCTTCTTTCTTTCTTTCTTCCTATCTTTCTTACTTTCTTTCTTTCTATCTTACTTTCTTTCTTTTTATCTTTCTCTGTTTCTGTCTTTCTCCCTTTGTGCCTTTCTTTCTTTCTTTTTTTCTTTCTTTCTTTCTGTCTTCCTTTCTTTCTTTCCTTCTTGCTTTCTTTCTTTCCTTCTTACTTTCTTCCTATCTGTGTTACTTTGTTTCTTTCTTCCCATCTTTCTTTCTTTCTTTCTTTCTTTCTTTCTTTCCTTCTTTCTTTCTTTCTTTCTATCTTACTTTCCTTCTTTCTTTCTTTCCTCCTTTCTTTCTTTCTTTCTTCCCTTCTTTATTTCTTTCTTGCTATTTTTCCTTCTTTCTTTCCTTCTTTCCTTCTTTCATTTTTCTTTCTTTCTTTCTTACTTTCTTTCTTTCTTTCTCTCTGTCTTTTTTGCTTCTGTCTATCGCTCTTCCTCTCTTCCTGTCTTTCTCTGTTTCCTTCTTTCTTTCTTTCTTTCTTTCTTTCTTTCTTTCTTTCTTTCTTTCTTTCTTTCTTTCTTTCTTCCTGTCTTTCTTTCTTACTTTCTTTCTTTCGTTCTTTCTTTCTTTATTTGTATATTTATTTGTTTATTTCTTTCCTTATTTCTTACTTACTAACCTACTTTCTTTCTTTCATTCATTCGTACATTTATTCATTCATTCATTCTTTCTTCCCTTCTTTCTTTCCTTCTTTCTTTCTTCCTTACTTTGTTTCTTTCTTCCCATCTTTCTTACTTTGTTTCTTTCTTTCTATCTTACTTTCCTTCTTTCTTTCTCTCCTCCATTCTTTCTTTCTTCCCTTCTTTATTTCTTTCTTTCTATTTTTCCTTCTTTCTTTCCTTCTTTCTTTCCTTCTTTCATTTTTCTTTCTTTCTTTTTTCCTTTCTTTCTTTCTCTCTGTCTTTTTTGCTTCTGTCTATCGCTCTTCCTCTCTTCCTGTCTTTCTCTGTTTCCTTCTTTCTTTCTTTCTTTCTTTCCTTCTTTCTTTCTTCCTTTCTGTCTTTCTTTCTTACTTTCTTTCTTTCGTTCTTTCTTTCTTTATTCATATATTTATTTGTATATTTCTTTCTTTATTTCTTACTTGCTAACCTACTTTCTTGCTTTCATTCATTCGTACATTTATTCATTCTTTCATTCTTCCATTCTTTCTTTCTTTGTTCCTCTCTTTCTCTTTTTTGTTTCTATCATCTATGCTTCTTTCTTTCTTTCTTTCTTTCTTTCTTTCTTCCTTTCTATCTTTCTTTCTTCCTTCTTTCCTTCTTTCTTTCTTTCTTTCCTTCTTTCTTTCTTTCTGTATTTCCCTCTTCCTCTCTTCTTCTCTTTCTTTCTTTCTTTGTTTCTTTATATCTTTCCTTCTTTCTGTCTTTCTTTCTTTCTTTGCTTTTTCTTTCCTTCCTTCTTTCGTTCTTGCTATCTTTCTGTCTTTCTTTCTATCTATCTTTCTTTCTTTCATTTTTCTTTCTTTCTTTTTTCTTTCTTTCTTTCTGTCTTTCTGTCTTTTTTCTTTCTGTCTATCACTCTTCCTCTCTTCCTGTCTTTCTCTCTTTCTTCCTTTTTTCTTTCTTTCTTCATTTCTATCTTTCTTTCATTCTTACTTTCTTTCTTTAGTTATTTATATATTTATTTGTTTATTTCTTTCTTTATTTCTTACTAACT
Organism: Tenodera sinensis; assembly: GCA_030765045.1. NCBI lineage: Eukaryota > Metazoa > Arthropoda > Insecta > Mantodea > Mantidae > Tenodera > Tenodera sinensis. The sequence continues at coordinate 61,270,075 of CM060966.1, read as the reverse complement.
AACCTACTTTCTTTCATTCATTCCTACATTTATTCATTCATTCATTCTTTCATTCTCTCTTTCTTTCTTTGTTCCTCTCTTCTTCTTTTTCTTTCTTTCTATCTTTCTTACTTTCTATCTTTCTATCTTAGTTTCCTTCTTTCTTTCCTTCTTTCCTCCTTTCTTTCTTCCCTTCCTTATTTCTTTCTTGCTATTTTTCCTTCTTTCTTTCCTTCTTCCTTTCTTTCTTTCGTTCCTTCTTTCTTTCTTTTTTCTTTCCTCCTTTCTTTTTTTCTTTCTTTCTTTCTTTCTTTCTGTCTTTTTCTTTCATTCTATCGCTCTTCCTCTCTAGCTGTCTTTCTCTCTTTCTTTCTTTCTTCCTTTCTAACTTTCTTTCTTTCTTTCTTTCTTTCTTTCTTTCCTTCTTTCTTTGTATTTTCTTTCCTTCATTCCTTCTTTCTTTCTTTCTTTCTTTCTTTCTGTCTTGCTCCCTTTTTGGCTTTCTTTCTCTCTGTCTTCCTTTCTTTCTTTGTTTCTTTACTTCTTCCTTTCTTTCCTTCTTTCATTCTTTCTTTCTTTCTTTCTTTCTTCCTTTCGTTCTTACTTTCTTTCTTTCTATTTCACTTTCCGTCTTTCTTTTCTTCTCTCTTTCTTCCCTTCTTTATTGCTTTGTTGTTATTTTTCTTTCTTTCTTTCCTTCTTCCTTCCTTTCTTTTTTTTCTTTCTTTCTTTTCTTGTTTCTTTCTATCTGTCTTTTTTCTTTCTGTCTTTCGCTCTATCCTCTCTTCCTGTCTTTCTCTCTTTCTTCCTTCCTTTCTTTCTTTCCTTCTTTCTTTCGTTCTCTTCCTTTCTTTACTTATTTATATATTCATTTGTTTATTTCTTTCTTTATTTCTTACTTACTAACCTACTTTCTTCCTTCCTTTCTTTCTTTCTTTGTTTTGTCTTTCTTTCATTCCTTCCTACTTTCTCTCCTTCTTTCTTTCTTTCTATCTTTCTTTGTTCCTGTCTTTCTTCCTTTGTGCCTTTCTTTCTTTCTGTCTTCCTTCCTTTCTTTCTTTCTTTCCTTCTTCCTTTCTTTCCTTCTTTCTTTCTTTGTTCCTATCTTTATTACTTTCTTTTTTCCTATCTTTCCTACTTTCTTTCTTTCTATCTTACTTTCCTTCTTTCTTTCCTCCTTTCTTTCTTCCCTTGGTTATTTCTTTCTTGCTATTTTTCCTTCTTTCTTTCCTTCTTTCTTTCTTTCTTTCATTTTTCGTTCTTTCTTTTTTTCTTTCTTTCTTTCTTTCTTTCTCTCTGTCTTTTTTGCTTCTGTCTATCGCTCTTCCTCTCTTCCTGTCTTTCTCTGTTTCCTTCTTTCTTTCTTTCTTTCTTTCTTTCTTTCTTTCTTTCTTTCTTTCTTCCTTTCTGTCTTTCTTTCTTACTTTCTTTCTTTCGTTTTTTCTTTCTTTCTTTCTTTCTTTATTTATATATTTATTGGTTTATTTCTTTCTTTATTTCTTACTTACTAACCTACTTTCTTTCTTTCATTCATTCGTACATTTATTCATTCATTCATTCTGTCATTCTTTCTTTCTTTCCTTCTTGCTTTCTTTGTTCCTCTCTTTCTCTTTTTTTGTTTCTATCTTCTATGCTTCTTTCTTTCTTTCTTTCCTTCTATCTTTCTTTCTTTCTATTTTCTTTCTTTCTTTCTTTCTGTCTTTCTTTCTTTCTTTCTTTCTTTCTTTCTTCCTTTCTATCTTTCTTTCTTCCTTCTTTCCTTCCTTCTTTCTTTGTTTCTTTCTTTCATTTTTTCTTTCTTTCTTTCTTTCTTTCTTTCTTTCTTTCTGTATTTCCTTCTTCCTCTCTTCTTCTCTTTCTTTCTTTCTTTCTTTGTTTCTTTTTATCTTTCCTTCTTTCTGTCTTTCTTTCTTTCTTTGTTTTTTCTTTCCTTCCTTCTTTCTTTCTTTCTATCTTTCTGTCTCTCTTTCTTTCTTTCAATCTATCTTTCTTTCTTTCTTTCTTTCATTTTTCTTTCTTTCTTTTTTCTTTCTTTCTTTCTGTCTTTTTTCTTTCTGTCTATCACTCTTCCTCTCTTCCTGTCTGTCTCTCTGTCTTCCTTTTTTCTTTCTTCCTTTCTTCATATCTATCTTTCTTTCTTTCTTACTTTCTTTCTCTCTTTAGTTATTTATTTATATATTTATTTGTTTATTTCTTTCTTTATTTCTTACTAACTAACCTACTTTCTTTCTTTCATTCATTCGTACATTTATTTATTCATTCATTCTTTCATTCTTTCTTTCCTTCTTGCTTTCTTTGTTCCTCTCTTTCTCTTTTTTTTCTATCTTCTATGCTTCTTTCTTTCTTTCTTTCCATCTATCTTTCTTTCTTTCTATTTTCTTTCTTTCTGTCTTTCTTTCTTTCTTTCTTTCTTTCTATCTTTCTCTCTTTCTTTCTTTCTTTCTGTATTTCCTTCTTCCTCTCTTCTTCTCTTTCTTTCTTTCTTTCTTTCTCTCTTTCTTTCTTTCTTTCTGTATTTCCTTCTTCCTCTCTTCTTCTCTTTTTTTCTTTCATTCTTTCTTTCTTTCTGTGTTTCTTTCTATCTTTCCTTCTTTCTGTCTTTCTTTCTTTCTTTGTTTTTTCTTTCCTTCCTTCCTTCCTTCCTTCCTTCCTTCCTTTCTTTCTTTCGTTCTTTCTTTCTTTCGTTCTCTCTTTCTTTCTTTACTTAATTATATATGTATTTGTTTATGTCTTTCTCTATTTCTTAGTCACTAACCTACATTCTTTCTTTGTTTTTTCTTTCTTTCATTCCTTCTTTCTTTCTTGCCTTCTTTCTTTCTATTTTTCTTTGTTTCTGTCTTTCTTCCTTTGTGCCTTTCATTCTTTCATTCTTTCTTCCTTTCTTTCTACCTTTCCTTCTTCCTTTGTTTCCTTCTTTGTTTCTTTCTTTCTTCCTATCTTTCTTACTTTCTTTGTTTCTATCTTACTTTCTTTCTTTCTTTTTATCTTTCTCTGTTTCTGTCTTTCTTCCTTTGTGCCTTTCTTTCTTTCTTTCTTTCCTTCTTTATTTCTGTCTTTCTTTCTCTCTTTCTTTCTTTCTGTCTTCCTTTCTTTCTTTCTTTCTTGCCTTCTTCCCTTCTTTCTTAGCTTTCCTTCTTCCTATCTTTCTTACTTTGTATCTTTCTTCCCATCTTTCTTACTTTCTTCCTTTCTTTCCTTCTATCTTACTTTCCTTATTTCTTTCTTTCCTCCTTTCTTTCTTCCCTTCTTTATTTCATTCTTGCTATTTTCCTTCTTTCATTCCTTCTTTCTTTCTTTTTTTCTTCCTTTCTTTCAATTTTCTTTCTTTCTCTTTTTCTATCTTTCTTTCTTTCTTTCTTTCTTTCTTTCTTTCTTTCTCTCTGTCTTTTTCGCTTCTGTCTATCGCTCTTGCTCTCTTCCTGTCTTTCTCTGTTTCCTTCTTTCTTTCTTTCTTTCTTCTTTTCTTTCTTTCTTCCTATCGTTCTTACTTTCTTTCTATTTTACTTTCCGTCTTTCTTTCCTTCTTTCTTCCCTTCTTTATTGCTTTCTTGTTATTTTTCTTTCTTTCTTTATTTCTTCGTTTCTTTCTTTCTTTCGTTCTTTCTTTCTTTCTTTTTTCTTTCTTTCTGTCTATCGCTCTATCCTCTCTTCCTGTCTTTATCTCTTTCTTCCTTTCTATCTATCTTTCTTTCTTTCTTTCGTTCTCTCTTTCTTTCTTTACTTATTTATATATTAATTTGTTTATTTCTTTCTTTATTTCTTACTTACTAACCTACCTTCCTTCTTTCATTCTTTCTCTCTTTCATTCCTTCGTACATTTATTCATTCATCCATTCTTTCATTCTTTCTTTCCTTCTTTCTTTCTTTCTTTCTTCCTATCTTTATTACTTTCTTTCTTTCTTCCTATCTTTCTTAGTTTCTTTCTTTCTACCTTACTTTCCTTGTTTCTTTCTTTCCTTCTTTCCTCCTTTCTTTCTTCCCTTCTTTATTTCTTTCTTGCTATTTTTCCTTCTTTCTTTCCTTCTTTCTTTCTTTCTTTCTTTCTTTCTTCTTTTCATTTTTCTTTCTTTCTTTCCTTTTTTCTTTCTTTCTTTCTTTCTTTCTTTCTTTCTTTATTTCTTTCTTTCTTTCTTTGTTTCTTTCTTTCTGTCTATCGCTCTTCCTTTCTTCCTGTCTTTCTCTCTTACTTTCTTCCTTTCTATCTTTCCTTCTTTCTTTCTTACCTTCTGTCTTTTGTTCTTTCTTTCTGTGTTTATTTATTTATATATTTATTTGTTTCTTTCTTTCTTTATTTCTTACTTAATAACCTACTTTCTTTCTTTCATTCATTCGTACACTTATTCATTCATTCATTCTTTCATTCTTTCTTCCTTTCTTTCTATCTTTCCTTCTTCCTTTGTTTCCTTCTTTCTTTCTTTCTTCCTATCTTTCTTACTTTCTTTCTTTCTATCTTACTTTCTTTCTTTTTATCTTTCTCTGTTTCTGTCTTTCTCCCTTTGTGCCTTTCTTTCTTTCTTTTGTTCTTTCTTTCTTTGTTTATTTATTTATATATTTATTTGTTTATTTCTTTCTTTATTTCTTACTTAATAACCTACTTTCTTTCTTTCATACATTCGTGCACTTATTCATTCATTCATTCTTTCTTCCTTTCTTTCTATCTTTCCTTCTTCCTTTGTTTCCTTCTTTCTTTCTTTCTTCCTATCTTTCTTACTTTCTTTCTTTCTATCTTACTTTCTTTCTTTTAATCTTTCTCTGTTTCTGTCTTTCTCCCTTTGTGCCTTTCTTTCTTTCTTTTTTTCTTTCTTTCTTTCTGTCTTCCTTTCTTTCTTTCTTTCTTTCCTTCTTGCCTTCTTTCTTTCCTTCTCTCTTTCTTCCTAAATTTCTTACTTTGTTTCTTTCTTCCCATCTTTCTTACTTTCTTTCTTTCTTTCTTCCTTTCTTTCTTTCTTTCTTTCTTTCTTTCTTTCTTTCTTTCTATCTTGCTTTCCTTCTTTCTTTCTTTCCTCCTTTCTTCCCTTCTTTATTTCTTTCTTGCTATTTTTCCTTCTTTCTTTCTTTCTTTCTTTCTTTCATTTTTCTTTCTTTTTTTCTTACTTTCTTTCTTTCTTTCTCTCTGTCTTTTTTGCTTCTGTCTATCGCTCTTCCTCTCTTCCTGTCTTTCTCTGTTTCCTTCTTTCTTTCTTTCTTTCTTTCTTTCTTTCTTGCTTTCTTTCTTTCTTCCTGTCTTTCTTTCTTACTTTCTTTCTTTCGTTCTTTCTTTCTTTATTTATATATTTATTTGTTTATTTCTTTCCTTATTTCTTACTTACTAACCTACTTTCTTTCTTTCATTTATTCGTACATTTATTTATTCATTCATTCTTTCATTCTTTCTTTCTTTCCTTCTTGCTTTCTTTGTTCCTCTCTTTCTCTTTTTTTCTTTCTATCTTCTATGCTTCTTTCTTTCTTTCTTTCCTTCTATCTTTCTTTCTTTCTATTTTCTTTCTTTCTTTCTGTCTTTCTTTCTTTCTGTCTTTCTGTCTTTTTTCTTTCTGTCTATCACTCTTCCTCTCTTCCTGTCTTTCTCTCTTTCTTCCTTTTTTCTTACTTTCTTCATTTCTATCTTTCTTTCATTCTTACTTTCTTTCTTTAGTTATTTATATATTTATTTGTTTATTTCTTTCTTTATTCCTTACTAACTAACCTACTTTCTTTCATTCATTCCTACATTTATTCATTCATTCATTCTTTCATTCTCTCTTTCTTTCTTTGTTCCTCTCTTCCTCTTTTTCTTTCTTTCTATCTTTCTTACTTTCTATCTTTCTATCTTAGTTTCCTTCTTTCTTTCCTTCTTTCCTCCTTTCTTTCTTCCCTTCCTTATTTCTTTCTTGCTATTTTTCCTTCTTTCTTTCCTTCTTCCTTTCTTTCTTTCGTTCCTTCTTTCTTTCTTTTTTCTTTCCTCCTTTCTTTCTTTCTTTCTTTCTTTCTTTCTTTCTTTCTTTCTTTCTTTCTTTCTGTCTTTTTCTTTCATTCTATCGCTCTTCCTCTCTACCTGTCTTTCTCTCTTTCTTTCTTTCTTCCTTTCTAACTTTCTTTCTTTCTTTCTTTCTTTCCTTCTTTCTTTGTATTTTCTTTCCTTCATTCCTTCTTTCTTTCTTTCTTTCTTTCTTTCTTTCTTTCTGTCTTGCTCCCTTTTTGGCTTTCTTTCTCTCTGTCTTCCTTTCTTTCTTTGTTTCTTTACTTCTTCCTTTCTTTCCTTCTTTCATTCTTTCTTTCTTTCTTTCTTTCTTCCTATCGTTCTTACTTTCTTTCTTTCTATTTCACTTTCCGTCTTTCTTTTCTTCTTTCTTTCTTCCCTTCTTTATTGCTTTGTTGTTATTTTTCTTTCTTTCTTTCCTTCTTCCTTCCTTTCTTTTTTTTTCTTTCTTTCTTTTCTTGTTTCTTTCTATCTGTCTTTTTTCTTTCTGTCTTTCGCTCTATCCTCTCTTCCTGTCTTTCTCTCTTTCTTCCTTCCTTTCTTTCTTTCCTTCTTTCTTTCGTTCTCTTCCTTTCTTTACTTATTTATATATTCATTTGTTTATTTCTTTCTTTATTTCTTACTTACTAACCTACTTTCTTCCTTCCTTTCTTTCTTTCTTTGTTTTTTCTTTCTTTCATTCCTTCCTACTTTCTCTCCTTCTTTCTTTCTTTCTATCTTTCTTTGTTCCTGTCTTTCTTCCTTTGTGCCTTTCTTTCTTTCTGTCTTCCTTCCTTTCTTTCTTTCTTTCCTTCTTCCTTTCTTTCCTTCTTTCTTTCTTTGTTCCTATCTTTATTACTTTCTTTCTTCCTATCTTTCCTACTTTCTTTCTTTCTATCTTACTTTCCTTCTTTCTTTCCTCCTTTCTTTCTTCCCTTGGTTATTTCTTTCTTGCTATTTTTCCCTCTTTCTTTCCTTCTTTCTTTCTTTCTTTCTTTCATTTTTCGTTCTTTCTTTTTTTCTTTCTTTCTTTCTTCCTTTCTCTCTGTCCTTTTTGCTTCTGTCTATCGCTCTTCCTCTCTTCCTGTCTTTCTCTGTTTCCTTCCTTCTTTCTTTCTTTCTTTCTTTCTTTCTTTCTTTCTTTCTTTCTTTCTTTCTTTCTTTCTTTCTTCCTTTCTGTCTTTCTTTCTTACTTTCTTTCTTTCGTTTTTTCTTTCTTTCTTTCTTTCTTTATTTATATATTTATTGGTTTATTTCTTTCTTTATTTCTTACTTACTAACCTACTTTCTTTCTTTCATTCATTCGTACATTTATTCATTCATTCATTCTGTCATTCTTTCTTTCTTTCCTTCTTGCTTTCTTTGTTCCTCTCTTTCTCTTTTTTTTGTTTCTATCTTCTATGCTTCTTTCTTTCTTTCTTTCCTTCTATCTTTCTTTCTATTTTCTTTCTTTCTTTCTTTCTTTCTTTCTGTCTTTCTTTCTTTCTTTCTTTCTTTCTTTCTTTCTTTCTTTCTTCCTTTCTATCTTTCTTTCTTCCTTCTTTCCTTCCTTCTTTCTTTCTTTCTTTCTTTCTTTCTTTCTTTCTTTCTGTATTTCCTTCTTCCTCTCTTCTTCTCTTTCTTTCTTTCTTTCTTTGTTTTTTCTTTCCTTCCTTCTTTCTTTCTTTCTATCTTTCTGTCTCTCTTTCTTTCTTTCAATTTATCTTTCTTTCTTTCTTTCTTTCATTTTTCTTTCTTTCTTTTTTCTTTCTTTCTTTCTGTCTTTTTTCTTTCTGTGTATCACTCTTCCTCTCTTCCTGTCTTTCTCTCTGTCTTCCTTTTTTCTTTCTTCCTTTCTTCATATCTATCTTTCTTTCTTTCTTACTTTCTTTCTCTCTTTAGTTATTTATTTATATATTTATTTGTTTATTTCTTTCTTTATTTCTTACTAACTAACCTACTTTCTTTCTTTCATTTATTCGTACATTTATTTATTCATTCATTCTTTCATTCTTTCTTTCTTTCCTTCTTGCTTTCTTTGTTCCTCTCTTTCTCTTTTTTTCTTTCTATCTTCTATGCTTCTTTCTTTCTTTCTTTCCTTCTATCTTTCTTTCTTTCTATTTTCTTTCTTTCTTTCTGTCTTTCTTTCTTTCTTTCTTTCTTTCTTTCTTTCTTTCTTTCTTTCTTTCTTTCTTTCTTTCTTTCTTTCTTTCTTTCTTTCTTTCTTTCTTTCTTTCTTCCTTTCTTTCTTTCTTTCTTCCTTTCTATCTTTCTTTCTTCCTTCTTTCCTTCCTTCTTTCTTTCTTTCTTTCTCTCTTTCTTTCTTTCTTTCTTTCTTTCTTTCTGTATTTCCTTCTTCCTCTCTTCTTCTCTTTCTTTCTTTCATTCTTTCTTTCTTTCTTTGTTTCTTTCTATCTTTCCTTCTTTCTGTCTTTCTTTCTTTCTTTGTTTTTTCTTTCCTTCCTTCCTTCCTTCTTTCTTTCTTTCTATCTTTCTGTCTCTCTTTCTTTCTTTCAATCTATCTTTCTTTCTTTTTTTCTTTCTTTCATTTTTCTTTCTTTCTTTTTTCTTTCTTTCTTTCTGTCTTTTTTCTTTCTGTCTATCACTCTTCCTCTCTTCCTGTCTTTCTCTCTGTCTTCCTTTTTTCTTTCTTCCTTTCTTAATATCTATCTTTTTTCTTTCTTACTTTCTTTCTGTCTTTAGTTATTTATTTATATATTTATTTGTTTATTTCTTTCTTTATTTCTTATTAACTAACCTACTTTCTTTCTTTCATTCATTCGTACATTTATTCATTCATTCATTCTTTCATTCTCTTTCTTTCTTTCTTTGTTCCTCTCTTCCTCTTTTTCTTTCTATCTTTCTTACTTTTATCTTTCTATCTTACCTTCCCTCTTTCTTTCCTTCTTTCCTCCTTTCTTTCTTCCCTTCTTTATTTCTTTCTTGCTATCTTTCCTTCTTTCTTTCCTTCTTCCTTTCTTTCGTTCTTTCTTCCTTTCTTTTTTCTTTCCTTCTTTCTTTTTTTCTTTATTTCTTTCTTTCTGTCTTTTCTTTCTGTCTATCGCTCTAGCTCTCTTCCTGTCTTTCTCTCTTTCTTTCTTTCTTCCTTTCTAGCTTTCTTTCTTTCTTTCGTTCTTTCTTTGTTTTTTCTTTCTTTCATTCCTTCTTTCTTTCTTTCTTTCTTTCTCTCTTGCTCCCTTTTTGCCTTTCCTTCTTTCTGTCTTACTTTCTTTCTTTGTTTCTTTCCTTCTTCCTTTCTTTCCTTCTTTCATTCTCTCTTACTTTCTTTCTTTCTTCCTATTGTTCTTACTTTCCTTCTTTCTATTTTACTTTCCGTCTTTCTTTTCTTCTTTCTTTCTTCCATTCTTTATTGCTTTCTTGTTATTTTTCTTTCTTTCTTTCCTTCTTCCTTCCTTTCTTTCTTTCGGTCTTTCTTTCTTTCTCTCTTTCTTTCTTTCGTTCTCTCTTTCTTTATTTACATATTTATATATTTATTTGTTTATTTCTTTCTTTATTTCTTACTCACTAACCTACTTTCTTTCTTTCATTCCTTCTTTCTTTCCTTCTTTCTTTCTTTCTATTTTTCTTTGTTTCTGTCGTTCTTCCTCTGTGCCTTTCTCTCTTTCTTTCTGTCTTGCTTCCTTTCTTTCTTTCTTTCCTTCTTCCTTTCTTTCCTTCCTTCTTTCCTTCTTCCTATCTTTATTACTTTCTTTCTTTCTTCCTATCTTTCTTACTTTCTTTCTTTCTATCTTACTTTCCTTCTTTCTTTCTTTCTTTCCTCCTTTCTTTCTTCCCTTCTTTATTTCTTTCTTGCTATTTTTCCTTCTTTCTTTCCTTCTTTCTTTCTTTCATTTTTCTTTCTTTGCTTTTTTCTTTCTTTCTTTCTGTCTATCGCTCTTCCTCTCTTCCTGTCTTTCTCTCTTTCTTTCTTTCTTCCTTTCTATCTTTCCTTCTTTCTTTCTTCCTTCCTTTCCTTCTTTCTTTCTTTCTTTTTTCTTTCTTTCTATCTCTCTTGCTTTCTTTCTTCCTTTCTTTCATTCATTCTTTCTTTCTTTCCTTCTTTCTTTCTTTCTTTCTTTTTTCTTTCTTTCTATCTCTCTTTCTTTCATTGTTCCTTTCTTTCTTTGTTTCCTTCTTTCTTACTTTCTTTCTTCCTTTCTTTCTTTCTTTCTTTCCTTCTTTCTTTCTTTCATTCTTTCTATCTCTCTTGCTGTTATTCTCTCTTTCCTTCAGTCTTTCTTTCGTTCTTTCTTACTTTGTTTCTTTCTTTTGAATCTTTCTTTCTTTCTTTGTTTCTTTCTTACTTTCTTTCTTTCTTTCTATCTTTCTTTCCTTCCTTATTTCTTTTTTTGGGTCTTTCTTTCTTGCTTTCCTTCTTTCTTTCATTCTCTCTTTCTTTCTTGCTTTCTTTCTGTCTTTCTTTGTTTCTTTCTTTCTACCTTTCTTTCCTTCTTTGTTTGTTTGTTTCTTTCTGATTTCATTTTTTTCTTTCTTACTTTCTTTCTCTCTTTATTTCTTTCTGTCTTTCAATCTTGCTCTCTTCCTCACTTTCTCTCTTTCTTTCATTCTTTCTTTCCCTCTTTCTTTCTTTCTTACTTGCTTTCTTTCTTCCTTTCCTTCCTTCTTTCTTAGTTTCTCTCTTTCTTTATTTATTTCTTTCTTTCTTTGTTTCCTTATTTCGTTCTTTCTTTCTTCCTTTGTTTGCATGTCTCTTTCCTTCTTTCTTTATTTCTCTCTTTCTTTCTTTCTTTCTTTCTTTCTTTATTTATTTCTGTCATTCTCTCTTCCCCTCTTCTTCTCATTCTCTCTTTCTTGCTCTCTTTCTTTTTTCTTTCTTTCTTTCTCTCGTTCTTTCTCTCTGTCTTTCTTCCTTTGTTCCTTTATTTCTTTATGTCTT
>CM060966.1:61241785-61254285 GCA_030765045.1 Tenodera sinensis | reverse complement strand
TCTTTCTTCCTTTCTTTGTTTCTATCTTTCTTCGCTTCTTTCTTTCTTCCTTTCATTTCCCCCCTTTCTTTCTTCCTTTATTTCTGTCTTTCTTTGTTTCTTTCTTTCTTTCTTTCTTTCTTACCTTCTTTCTTCCTTTCTTTTTTCTCTCTTTCTTTCTTCCTTTCTTTCTGTCTTTCTTTGTTTCTCTCTTTCTTTCTCCCTTTCCTTCTTTCTTAGTTTCTTTCTTTCTTTCTTTCTTTCTATCTGTCTTTCTCTCTTCCTCTCTTCCTCTCTTTCTCTCTTTCATTCAATCTTTCTTTTTTCCCTTTTTCTTTCCTTCTCTCTTTCTTTCTTTGTTTCTTTCTGTCTTTCTCTCTTCCTCACTTCCTCTCTTTCTCTCTTTCATTCATTCTTTCTTTCTTTCCCTCTTTCTTTCTGTCTTACTTGCTTCCTTTCTTTGTTTATTTCTTTTTCTCTTTATTTGTTTGTTTCTTTCTTTCTTTCCTTCCTTCTTGCTTTCTTTCTTTCTTTCTTTTTTCTCTCATTCTTTCTTCCTTTCTTTCTGTCTTTCTTTTTTCTTTCTTGCTTTCTTCGTGTCTTCGTTTCTTTCCTTCTTTCTTTCTTTCCTTCCTTCTTTTTTTTTTCTCTATTTCTTTCTTCTTTTCTTTCTGTCTTTCTTTGTTTCTTTATTTCTTTCTTTCTTTCGTTGTTTCTTTCTTTCTTTCCGTCTTTCTCTCTTCCTCACTTCCTCTCTTTCTCTCTTTCTTTCATTCTTTGTTTGTTTCTTTCTTTCCTTACTTCTTTCTTTCTGTATATCTTTCTGTCTTTCTCCCTTTCTTTCTTTCTTTCTTTCTTCCTTCCTTTCTTTCTTTTGTCTATCTTTCTTCCTTTCTTTCTGTCTTTCTTATTTTGTTTCTTTCTTTCTATCGTTCTTTCCTTCTTTCTTTCTTTCTTTCTTTGTTTCTTTCTTTGTTTCTTTCTTACTGTCTTTCTCTCTTCCTCATTTCCTTTCTTTCTCTTTCTTTCATTATTTCTTCCTTACCCTCTTTCTTTCTTTCTTTCTTTCTTTCTTTCTTTCTTTCTTTCTTAATTGCTTTCTTTCTTTCATTCTTTCTTTCGTTCCCTTTTCTCGTTCTTTCTTACCTGCTTTCTTTCTTTCTATCTTTCTTTCATCCTTCCTTCCTTCCTTTCTTTCTTTCTTTCTTTCTTTGCTTCTTTCTTTCCTTCCTCTTTCTTTCTTTCTTGCTTCCTTGTTTCTATCTTCCTTTCTTTATATATTCTTTCTTTTTTGCTTTCTTTCTTTCCTTTTTAGTTTATTTCCTTCTTTCTTTCTTTCTTCCTATTTCTTTCATTCGTTTTTTCTTTCTTGCCTTCTTTCTTTCTTTTTTTCTTTCTGTCTTTCTTTCATTCTATCTTTAGTTGAATCTTTCTTTCTTTCTTCCTTTCTTTACTTCTTTCTTTCTATCTTCCCTTCTTTCTGTCTTTCTTTCTTCTTATATTTCTTTCCTTTTTCTTTCTTTCCTTCTTTCATTGTTTATTTGTTTGTTTGTGTCTTTCTTTCTTTCTTTTTATGTTTCTTTGATTCTTTCTTTCTTCCCTTCTTTCTTTCTTTCTTTCCTTCTTTCTTCCTTTCTTCCATTCTTACTTTCATTCTTTCTTCCTTTGTTTTTGTCTTTCTTTCTTTCTATCTTTCTTTGTTTCTTTCTTTCTTTCGTTCTTTCTTCCTTTCTTTCTTTCTTTCTTTCTTTCTTTGTTTGCTTGTTCTTTCTTTCCTTCCTTCTTTCTTTCTTTCTTTCTTTCTTGCTGTCTTTCATTCTTCCTTCCTTTCTTTCCTTCCTTTTTCTTCGTTTCTGGTTTTCTTTCTGTCTTTCTTTCATTCTTTTTTTCTTTCTTTCTTGCTTTCTTTCTTTCTTTCTTTCTTTCTATCTTTCTTTCCTTATTGCATTCTTTCTTCATTTCTTTCATTCTTTTCTTCCTTCTTTGTTTCTTGCTATTTTTGTTTCTTTCTTTCTTCTTATATTTCTTTCCTTTTTTTTCTTCCCTTCTTTCTTTCTTTCCTTCCTTCTTTCTTCCTTTCTTACATTCTTACTTTCTTTCTTTCTTCCTTTGTTTTTGTCTTTCTTTCTTTCTATCTTTCTTTGCTTCTTTCTTTCTTTCGTTCTTTCTTTCTTTCTTTCTTTCTTTCTTTCTTTCTTTCTTTCTTTCTTTGTTTGTTTCTTTCTTTCTTCCTTTCTGTCTTTCTTTCTTTCTTTGTTTGCTTGTTCTTTCTTTCCTTCCTTCTTTCTTTCTTTCTTTCTTTCTTTCTTGCTGTCTTTCATTCTTCCTTCCTTTCTTTCCTTCCTTTTTCTTCGTTTCTGGTTTTCTTTCTGTCTTTCTTTCATTCTTTTTTTCTTTCTTTCTTTCTTTCTTGCTTTCTTACTTTCTATCTCTTATTCCTTCTTTCTTTCTTACTGTCTGTCTTTCTTTCTTTCATTCTTTCTTTTGTATCTTTCTTTCCTTCTTTCTTTCTTTCCCTCTTACTTTCTATCTTTCTTTCTCTTTTTCCTTCTTTCTTGTTTTATTTCTATCTTTGTTTCTCTCTTTCTTTCTTTCTTTCTTTCTTTCTTTCTCTCTTTCTTTCTTTCTTTGTTTCTTTCTTTCTTTTTTTGTTTGCTTCTTGTTTCTTTCCTTCGTTCTTTCTTTCTGTCTTTCTTCCTTTGTTCCTTGATTTCTTTCTGTCTTCCTTTCTTTCTTTCTTTCTTTCTTTCTTTCTTGCTTTGTTTCTTTCTTTCTTTCTGTCTTTCTTTCGTTCTTTCTTCCTTTCTTTCTTTCTTTCTTTGTTTCTTTGTTTCTTTCTTTCTTACCTTCTTTCTTCCTTTCTTTTGTCTCTCTTTGTTTCTTCCTTTCTTTCTGTCTTTCTTTGTTTCTCTATTTCTTTCTCTCTTTCCTTCTTTCTTTCTTTCTTTCTTTCTTTCTGTCTTTCTCTCTTCCTCTCTTTCTCTCTTTCATTCATTCTTTCTTTTTTCCCTCTTTCTTTCCTTCTCTCTTTCTTTCTTTGTTTCTTTCTGTCTTTCTCTCTTCCTCACTTCCTCTCTTTCTCTCTTTCATTCATTCTTTCTTTCTTTCCCTCTTTCTTTCTGTCTTACTTGCTTCCTTTCTTTGTTTATTTCTTTTTCTCTTTGTTTGTTTGTTTGTTTCTTTCTTTCCTTCCTTCTTGCTTTCTTTCTTTCTTTCTTTTTTCTCACATTCTTTCTTCCTTTCTTTCTGTCTTTCTTTTTTCTTTCTTGCTTTCTTCGTTTCTTCCATTCTTTCCTTCTTTCTTTCTTTCTTTCTTTCTTTCTTTCCTTCTTACTTTTTTCTGTATTTCTTTCTTCTTTTCTTTCTGTCTTTCTTTGTTTCTTTATTTCTTTCTTTCTTTCGTTGTTTCTTTCTTTCTTTCCGTCTTTCTCTCTTCCTCACTTCCTCTCTTTCTCTCTTTCTTTCATTCTTTGTTTGTTTCTTTCTTTCCTTACTTCTTTCTTTCTGTATATCTTTCTGTCTTTCTCCCTTTCTTTCTTTCTTCCTTCCTTTCTTTGTTTTGTCTATCTTTCTTCCTTTCTTTCTGTCTTTCTTTGTTTGTTTCTTTCTTTCTATCGTTCTTTCCTTCTTTCTTTCTTTCTTTCTTTCTTTCTTTCTTTGTTTCTTTCTTTGTTTCTTTCTATCTGTCTTTCTCTCTTCCTCATTTCCTTTCTTTCTCTTTCTTTCATTATTTCTTCCTTGCCCTCTTTCTTTCTTTCTTTCTTACTTAATTGCTTTCTTTCTTTCATTCTTTCTTTCGTTCCCTTTTCTCGTTGTTTCTTACCTGCTTTCTTTCTTTCTATCTTTCTTTCTTTCTACCTTCCTTTCTTTCCTTCTTTCTTTCTTTCTTCCTTCCTTTCTTTCTTTCTTTCTTTCTTTGCTTCTTTCTTTCCTTCCTCTTTCTTTCTTTCTTTCTTTCTTTCAACCTTGTTTCTATCTTCCTTTCTTCCTATTCTTTATTTTTTGCTTTCTTTCTTACCTATTTAGTTTATTTCCTTCTTTCTTTCTTTTTTTCTTCCTATTTCTTTCATTCTTTTTTTCTTTCTTGCCTTCTTTCTTTTTTTCTTTCTGTCTTTCTTTCTTTCTATCTTTATTTGAATCTTTCTTTCTTCCTTTCTTTACTTCTTTCTTTCTATCTTCCCTTCTTTCTCTCTTTCTTTCATCTTATATTTCTTTCCTTTTTCTTTCTTTCCTTCTTTCCTTGTTTGTTTGTTTGTTTGTTTCTTTCTTTCTTTCTTTTTATCTTTCTTTGATTCTTTCTTTCTTCCCTTCTGTCTTTCTTTCTTTCTTTCCTTCTTTCTTCCTTTCTTACATTCTTACTTTCTTTCTTTCGTCCTTTGTTTTTGTCTTTCTTTCTTCCTATCTTTCTTTGCTTCTTTCTTTCTTTCTTTCTTTCCTTCTTTGTTTGTTTCTTTCTTTATTCGTTTCTATGTTTCTTTGATTCTTTCTTTCTTCCTTTCTTTCTTTCGTTCTTTATTTACTTGTATCTTCCTTTCTTTCTTTGTTTCTTTCTTGCTATCTATATTTCCATCTTTTGTTTCCTTCTTTCTTTCTTTCTGTTCTTCTCTCTTCGTCTCTTCCTCTCTTTCTCTCTTTCATTCATTCTTTCTTTCTCTCCCTCTTTCTTTATTACTTGCTTGCTTTCGTTCTTTCTTTCATTCTTTCTTTCTGACTTCCTTTCTTTCTTCCTTTCGTTCTTTCTTTCTCTTTTTCTTTCTTTCTTTCTATCTTTAATTGAGTCTATCTTCCTTTCTTTCTATCTTTCTTTCTCTTTATCTTACTATGATTCTTTCTTTCTTCCTTCCATTCTTTCTTTCTTTCTTTCTTTCTTTTTTCTTTCTTCCTTTCTTACTTTCTTATTTCTTTCTTCCTTTCTTTCTTTTTGTCTTTCTTTCTTCCTATGTTCTTTTCCTTCTTTCTATCCTTCGTTACTTCTTTCTTTCTCTACTTCTCTCTTCCTCTCTTTCCTTCTTACTTTCTTCCTTTCTTTCCTTCTATCTTACTTTCCTTATTTCTTTCTTTCCTCCTTTCTTTCTTTCTTCCCTTCTTTATTTCATTCTTGCTATTTTCCTTCTTTCATTCCTTCTTTCTTTCTTTTTTTCTTCCTTTCTTTCAATTTTCTTTCTTTCTCTTTTTCTTTCTTTCTTTCTTTCTTTCTTTCTTTCTTTCTTTCTTTCTTTCTTTCTTTCTTTCTTTCTTTCTTTCTTTCTCTCTGTCTTTTTCGCTTCTGTCTATCGCTCTTGCTCTCTTCCTGTCTTTCTCTGTTTCCTTCTTTCTTTCTTTCTTTCTTTCTTTCTTCCTTTCTTTCTTCCTATCGTTCTTACTTTCTTTCTATTTTACTTTCCGTCTTTCTTTCCTTCTTTCTTCCCTTCTTTATTGCTTTCTTGTTATTTTTCTTTCTTTCTTTATTTCTTCGTTTCTTTCTTTCTTTCGTTCTTTCTTTCTTTCTTTTTTCTTTCTTTCTGTCTATCGCTCTATCCTCTCTTCCTGTCTTTATCTCTTTCTTCCTTTCTATCTATCTTTCTTTCTTTCTTTCGTTCTCTCTTTCTTTCTTTACTTATTTATATATTAATTTGTTTATTTCTTTCTTTATTTCTTACTTACTAACCTACCTTCCTTCTTTCATTCTTTCTCTCTTTCATTCCTTCGTACATTTATTCATTCATCCATTCTTTCATTCTTTCTTTCCTTCTTTCTTTCTTTCTTTCTTTCTTCCTATCTTTATTACTTTCTTTCTTTCTTCCTATCTTTCTTAGTTTCTTTCTTTCTACCTTACTTTCCTTGTTTCTTTCTTTCCTTCTTTCCTCCTTTCTTTCTTCCCTTCTTTATTTCTTTCTTGCTATTTTTCCTTCTTTCTTTCCTTCTTTCTTTCTTTCTTTCTTCTTTTCATTTTTCTTTCTTTCTTTCCTTTTTTCTTTCTTTCTTTCTTTCTTTCTTTCTTTCTTTATTTCTTTCTTTCTTTCTTTGTTTCTTTCTTTCTGTCTATCGCTCTTCCTTTCTTCCTGTCTTTCTCTCTTACTTTCTTCCTTTCTATCTTTCCTTCTTTCTTTCTTACCTTCTTTCTTTTGTTCTTTCTTTCTGTGTTTATTTATTTATATATTTATTTGTTTCTTTCTTTCTTTATTTCTTACTTAATAACCTACTTTCTTTCTTTCATTCATTCGTACACTTATTCATTCATTCCTTCTTTCATTCTTTCTTCCTTTCTTTCTATCTTTCCTTCTTCCTTTGTTTCCTTCTTTCTTTCTTTCTTCCTATCTTTCTTACTTTCTTTCTTTCTATCTTACTTTCTTTCTTTTTATCTTTCTCTGTTTCTGTCTTTCTCCCTTTGTGCCTTTCTTTCTTTCTTTTGTTCTTTCTTTCTTTGTTTATTTATTTATATATTTATTTGTTTATTTCTTTCTTTATTTCTTACTTAATAACCTACTTTCTTTCTTTCATACATTCGTACACTTATTCATTCATTCATACTTTCTTCCTTTCTTTCTATCTTTCCTTCTTCCTTTGTTTCCTTCTTTCTTTCTTTCTTCCTATCTTTCTTACTTTCTTTCTTTCTTTCTATCTTACTTTCTTTCTTTTAATCTTTCTCTGTTTCTGTCTTTCTCCCTTTGTGCCTTTCTTTCTTTCTTTTTTTCTTTCTTTCTTTCTGTCTTCCTTTCTTTCTTTCTTTCTTTCCTTCTTGCCTTCTTTCTTTCCTTCTCTCTTTCTTCCTAAATTTCTTACTTTGTTTCTTTCTTCCCATCTTTCTTACTTTCTTTCTTTCTTTCTTCCTTTCTTTCTTTCTTTCTTTCTTTCTTTCTTTCTTTCTTTCTTTCTTTCTTTCTTTCTTTCTTTCTTTCTTTCTTTCTTTCTTTCTTTCTATCTTGCTTTCCTTCTTTCTTTCTTTCCTCCTTTCTTCCCTTCTTTATTTCTTTCTTGCTATTTTTCCTTCTTTCTTTCTTTCTTTCTTTCATTTTTCTTTCTTTTTTTCTTACTTTCTTTCTTTCTTTCTCTCTGTCTTTTTTGCTTCTGTCTATCGCTCTTCCTCTCTTCCTGTCTTTCTCTATTTCCTTCTTTCTTTCTTTCTTTCTTTCTTTCTTTCTTTCTTTCTTTCTTTCTTTCTTTCTTTCTTTCTTTCTTTCTTTCTTTCTTTCTTTCTTTCTTCCTGTCTTTCTTTCTTACTTTCTTTCTTTCGTTCTTTCTTTCTTTATTTATATATTTATTTGTTTATTTCTTTCCTTATTTCTTACTTACTAACCTACTTTCTTTCTTTCATTCATTCGTACATTTATTCATTCATTCATTCTTTCTTCCCTTATTTCTTTCCTTCTTTCTTTCTTCCTTACCTTGTTTCTTTCTTCCCATCTTTCTTACTTTGTTTCTTTCTTTCTATCTTACTTTCCTTCTTTCTTTCTCTCCTCCATTCTTTCTTTCTTCCCTTCTTTATTTCTTTCTTGCTATTTTTCCTTCTTTCTTTCCTTCTTTCTTTCCTTCTTTCATTTTTCTTTCTTTCTTTTTTCCTTTCTTTCTTTCTCTCTGTCTTTTTTGCTTCTGTCTATCGCTCTTCCTCTCTTCCTGTCTTTCTCTGTTTCCTGCTTTCTTTCTTTCTTTCTTTCCTTCTTTCTTTCTTCCTTTCTGTCTTTCTTTCTTACTTTCTTTCGTTCTTTCTTTCTTTATTCATATATTTATTTGTTTATTTCTTTCTTTATTTCTTACTTACTAACCTACTTTCTTGCTTTCATTCATTCGTACATTTATTCATTCTTTCATTCTTCCATTCTTTCTTTCTTTGTTCCTCTCTTTCTCTTTTTTGTTTCTATCATCTATGCTTCTTTCTTTCTTTCTTTCTTTCTTTCTTTCTTTCTTCCTTTCTATCTTTCTTTCTTCCTTCTTTCCTTCTTTCTTTCTTTCTTTCTTTCTTTCTTTCTTTCTTTCTTTCTTTCTGTATTTCCCTCTTCCTCTCTTCTTCTCTTTCTTTCTTTCTTTGTTTCTTTCTATCTTTCCTTCTTTCTGTCTTTCTTTCTTTCTTTGCTTTTTCTTTCCTTCCTTCTTTCGTTCTTTCTATCTTTCTGTCTTTCTTTCTTTCTTTCTATCTATCTTTCTTTCTTTCTTTCTTTCATTTTTCTTTCTTTCTTTTTTCTTTCTTTCTTTCTGTCTTTCTGTCTTTTTGTTTCTGTCTATCACTCTTCCTCTCTTCCTGTCTTTCTCTCTTTCTTCCTTTTTTCTTACTTTCTTCATTTCTATCTTTCTTTCATTCTTACTTTCTTTCTTTAGTTATTTATATATTTATTTGTTTATTTCTTTCTTTATTCCTTACTAACTAACCTACTTTCTTTCATTCATTCCTACATTTATTCATTCATTCATTCTTTCATTCTCTCTTTCTTTCTTTGTTCCTCTCTTCCTCTTTTTCTTTCTTTCTATCTTTCTTACTTTCTATCTTTCTATCTTAGTTTCCTTCTTTCTTTCCTTCTTTCCTCCTTTCTTTCTTCCCTTCCTTATTTCTTTCTTGCTATTTTTCCTTCTTTCTTTCCTTCTTCCTTTCTTTCTTTCGTTCCTTCTTTCTTTCTTTTTTCTTTCCTCCTTTCTTTCTTTCTTTCTTTCTTTCTTTCTGTCTTTTTCTTTCATTCTATCGCTCTTCCTCTCTACCTGTCTTTCTCTCTTTCTTTCTTTCTTCCTTTCTAACTTTCTTTCTTTCTTTCTTTCTTTCCTTCTTTCTTTGTATTTTCTTTCCTTCATTCCTTCTTTCTTTCTTTCTTTCTTTCTTTCTTTCTGTCTTGCTCCCTTTTTGGCTTTCTTTCTCTCTGTCTTCCTTTCTTTCTTTGTTTCTTTACTTCTTCCTTTCTTTCCTTCTTTCATTCTTTCTTTCTTTCTTTCTTTCTTCCTATCGTTCTTACTTTCTTTCTTTCTATTTCACTTTCCGTCTTTCTTTTCTTCTTTCTTTCTTCCCTTCTTTATTGCTTTGTTGTTATTTTTCTTTCTTTCTTTCCTTCTTCCTTCCTTTCTTTTTTTTTCTTTCTTTCTTTTCTTGTTTCTTTCTATCTGTCTTTTTTCTTTCTGTCTTTCGCTCTATCCTCTCTTCCTGTCTTTCTCTCTTTCTTCCTTCCTTTCTTTCTTTCCTTCTTTCTTTCGTTCTCTTCCTTTCTTTACTTATTTATATATTCATTTGTTTATTTCTTTCTTTATTTCTTACTTACTAACCTACTTTCTTCCTTCCTTTCTTTCTTTCTTTGTTTTTTCTTTCTTTCATTCCTTCCTACTTTCTCTCCTTCTTTCTTTCTTTCTATCTTTCTTTGTTCCTGTCTTTCTTCCTTTGTGCCTTTCTTTCTTTCTGTCTTCCTTCCTTTCTTTCTTTCTTTCCTTCTTCCTTTCTTTCCTTCTTTCTTTCTTTGTTCCTATCTTTATTACTTTCTTTCTTCCTATCTTTCCTACTTTCTTTCTTTCTATCTTACTTTCCTTCTTTCTTTCCTCCTTTCTTTCTTCCCTTGGTTATTTCTTTCTTGCTATTTTTCCTTCTTTCTTTCCTTCTTTCTTTCTTTCTTTCATTTTTCGTTCTTTCTTTTTTTCTTTCTTTCTTTCTTTCTTTCTCTCTGTCTTTTTTGCTTCTGTCTATCGCTCTTCCTCTCTTCCTGTCTTTCTCTGTTTCCTTCCTTCTTTCTTTCTTTCTTTCTTTCTTTCTTTCTTTCTTTCTTTCTTTCTTCCTTTCTGTCTTTCTTTCTTACTTTCTTTCTTTCGTTTTTTCTTTCTTTCTTTCTTTCTTTCTTTATTTATATATTTATTGGTTTATTTCTTTCTTTATTTCTTACTTACTAACCTACTTTCTTTCTTTCATTCATTCGTACATTTATTCATTCATTCATTCTGTCATTCTTTCTTTCTTTCCTTCTTGCTTTCTTTGTTCCTCTCTTTCTCTTTTTTTTGTTTCTATCTTCTATGCTTCTTTCTTTCTTTCTTTCCTTCTATCTTTCTTTCTTTCTATTTTCTTTCTTTCTTTCTTTCTTTCTTTCTGTCTTTCTTTCTTTCTTTCTTTCTTTCTTTCTTTCTTCCTTTCTATCTTTCTTTCTTCCTTCTTTCCTTCCTTCTTTCTTTCTTTCTTTCTTTCTTTCTTTCTTTCTTTCTGTATTTCCTTCTTCCTCTCTTCTTCTCTTTCTTTCTTTCTTTCTTTGTTTTTTCTTTCCTTCCTTCTTTCTTTCTTTCTATCTTTCTGTCTCTCTTTCTTTCTTTCAATCTTTCTTTCTTTCTTTCTTTCATTTTTCTTTCTTTCTTTTATCTTTCTTTCTTTCTGTCTTTTTTCTTTCTGTCTATCACTCTTCCTCTCTTCCTGTCTTTCTCTCTGTCTTCCTTTTTTCTTTCTTCCTTTCTTCATATCTATCTTTCTTTCTTTCTTTCTTACTTTCTTTCTCTCTTTAGTTATTTATTTATATATTTATTTGTTTATTTCTTTCTTTATTTCTTACTAACTAACCTACTTTCTTTCTTTCATTTATTCGTACATTTATTTATTCATTCATTCTTTCATTCTTTCTTTCTTTCCTTCTTGCTTTCTTTGTTCCTCTCTTTCTCTTTTTTTCTTTCTATCTTCTATGCTTCTTTCTTTCTTTCTTTCCTTCTATCTTTCTTTCTTTCTATTTTCTTTCTTTCTTTCTGTCTTTTTTCTTTCTTTCTTTCTTTCTTTCTTTCTTTCTTTCTTTCTTTCTTTCTTTCTTTCTTTCTTTCTTTCTTCCTTTCTTTCTTTCTTTCTTCCTTTCTATCTTTCTTTCTTCCTTCTTTCCTTCCTTCTTTCTTTCTTTCTTTCTTTCTCTCTTTCTTTCTTTCTTTCTTTCTTTCTTTCTGTATTTCCTTCTTCCTCTCTTCTTCTCTTTCTTTCTTTCATTCTTTCTTTCTTTCTTTGTTTCTTTCTATCTTTCCTTCTTTCTGTCTTTCTTTCTTTCTTTGTTTTTTCTTTCCTTCCTTCCTTCCTTCTTTCTTTCTTTCTATCTTTCTGTCTCTCTTTCTTTCTTTCAATCTATCTTTCTTTCTTTTTTTCTTTCTTTCATTTTTCTTTCTTTCTTTTTTCTTTCTTTCTTTCTGTCTTTTTTCTTTCTGTCTATCACTCTTCCTCTCTTCCTGTCTTTCTCTCTGTCTTCCTTTTTTCTTTCTTCCTTTCTTAATATCTATCTTTTTTCTTTCTTACTTTCTTTCTGTCTTTAGTTATTTATTTATATATTTATTTGTTTATTTCTTTCTTTATTTCTTATTAACTAACCTACTTTCTTTCTTTCATTCATTCGTACATTTATTCATTCATTCATTCTTTCATTCTCTTTCTTTCTTTCTTTGTTCCTCTCTTCCTCTTTTTCTTTCTATCTTTCTTACTTTTATCTTTCTATCTTACCTTCCCTCTTTCTTTCCTTCTTTCCTCCTTTCTTTCTTCCCTTCTTTATTTCTTTCTTGCTATCTTTCCTTCTTTCTTTCCTTCTTCCTTTCTTTCGTTCTTTCTTCCTTTCTTTTTTCTTTCCTTCTTTCTTTTTTTCTTTATTTCTTTCTTTCTGTCTTTTCTTTCTGTCTATCGCTCTAGCTCTCTTCCTGTCTTTCTCTCTTTCTTTCTTTCTTCCTTTCTAGCTTTCTTTCTTTCTTTCGTTCTTTCTTTGTTTTTTCTTTCTTTCATTCCTTCTTTCTTTCTTTCTTTCTTTCTCTCTTGCTCCCTTTTTGCCTTTCCTTCTTTCTGTCTTACTTTCTTTCTTTGTTTCTTTCCTTCTTCCTTTCTTTCCTTCTTTCATTCTCTCTTACTTTCTTTCTTTCTTCCTATTGTTCTTACTTTCCTTCTTTCTATTTTACTTTCCGTCTTTCTTTTCTTCTTTCTTTCTTCCATTCTTTATTGCTTTCTTGTTATTTTTCTTTCTTTCTTTCCTTCTTCCTTCCTTTCTTTCTTTCGGTCTTTCTTTCTTTCTCTCTTTCTTTCTTTCGTTCTCTCTTTCTTTATTTACATATTTATATATTTATTTGTTTATTTCTTTCTTTATTTCTTACTCACTAACCTACTTTCTTTCTTTCATTCCTTCTTTCTTTCCTTCTTTCTTTCTTTCTATTTTTCTTTGTTTCTGTCGTTCTTCCTCTGTGCCTTTCTCTCTTTCTTTCTGTCTTGCTTCCTTTCTTTCTTTCTTTCCTTCTTCCTTTCTTTCCTTCCTTCTTTCCTTCTTCCTATCTTTATTACATTCTTTCTTTCTTCCTATCTTTCTTACTTTCTTTCTTTCTATCTTACTTTCCTTCTTTCTTTCTTTCTTTCCTCCTTTCTTTCTTCCCTTCTTTATTTCTTTCTTGCTATTTTTCCTTCTTTCTTTCCTTCTTTCTTTCTTTCATTTTTCTTTCTTTGCTTTTTTCTTTCTTTCTTTCTGTCTATCGCTCTTCCTCTCTTCCTGTCTTTCTCTCTTTCTTTCTTTCTTCCTTTCTATCTTTCCTTCTTTCTTTCTTCCTTCCTTTCCTTCTTTCTTTCTTTCTTTCTTTTTTCTTTCTTTCTATCTCTC
>CM060966.1:61189285-61236785 GCA_030765045.1 Tenodera sinensis | reverse complement strand
GTTTCTTTCTTCCTTCCTTCCTTTCTTTGTTTCTTTCTGTCTTTCTTTCTTTCTGTCTTTCTTTCTTTCTCTCTTTCTCTCTTTCTCTCTTTTTCACTTTCTTTCTTTCTTTGTTTCATTCTTTCCTTACTTCTTTCATTCGGTCTATCTTTCTGTCTTTCTCCCTTTCTTTCTTTCTCCCTTTCTTTCTTTCTTTCTTTCTTTCCTTCTTTCTTTCTTTCCTTCTTTCTTTATTTCTTCCTTTCTTTCTTTCGTTCTCTCTTTCTTTCTTCCTTTCCTTCTGTCTTTCTTTGTTTCTTTCTTTCGTTGCTTATTTCTTTCTATCTCTATTTCCATCTTTCTTTCTATCTTTCCTTCTTTCTTTCTTTCTTTGTTTCCCTCTTACTTTCTTTCTTACTTGCTTTCTTTCTTTCATTCTTTCTTTCTTTCTTACTTGCTTTATTTCTAGCTTTTTTCTTTTATCTTCGTTTCTTTCTTTATTTCTTTCCTTCTTTCTTACATGAATTCTTCCCTTCTTTTTTCTCTCTTTCTATGTTCCTCTCTTCCACTCTTTCTCTCTTTCATTCGTTCTTTCTTTCTTTCCCTCTTTCTTTCTTTCTTATTTGCTTTCTTTCCTTCTTTCTTTCTATCTTTCTTTGTTTGTTTCTTTTTTTCTTCGTTTCTTTGTTTCTTTCTTTGCTTCTTTCTTACTTTTCTTCTTTCTGTCTTTCTCCCTTCCTCACTTCCTCTCTTTCTCTCTTTCATTCATTCTTTCTTTCATTCCCTCTTTCTTTCTATCTTACTTGCTTTCTTTGTTTCTTTATTTCTTTTTGTCTTTCTTTCTTCCTTTCTTTGTTTCTATCTTTCTTCGCTTCTTTCTTTCTTCCTTTCAT
This sequence comes from Tenodera sinensis, assembly GCA_030765045.1. Taxonomy (NCBI): domain Eukaryota; kingdom Metazoa; phylum Arthropoda; class Insecta; order Mantodea; family Mantidae; genus Tenodera; species Tenodera sinensis. The sequence goes on along the minus strand of CM060966.1, from coordinate 61,235,913 downwards.
TTCCCCCCTTTCTTTTATTTCTGTCTTTCTTTGTTTCTTTCTTTCTTTCTTTCTTTCTTACCTTCTTTCTTCCTTTCTTTTTTCTCTCTTTCTTTCTTCCTTTCTTTCTGTCTTTCTTTGTTTCTCTCTTTCTTTCTCCCTTTCCTTCTTTCTTAGTTTCTTTCTTTCTTTCTTTCTTTCTTTCTTTCTATCTGTCTTTCTCTCTTCCTCTCTTCCTCTCTTTCTCTCTTTCATTCAATCTTTCTTTTTTCCCTTTTTCTTTCCTTCTCTCTTTCTTTCTTTGTTTCTTTCTGTCTTTCTCTCTTCCTCACTTCCTCTCTTTCTCTCTTTCATTCATTCTTTCTTTCTTTCCCTCTTTCTTTCTGTCTTACTTGCTTCCTTTCTTTGTTTATTTCTTTTTCTCTTTATTTGTTTGTTTCTTTCTTTCTTTCCTTCCTTCTTGCTTTCTTTCTTTCTTTCTTTCTTTTTTCTCTCATTCTTTCTTCCTTTCTTTCTGTCTTTCTTTTTTCTTTCTTGCTTTCTTCGTGTCTTCGTTTCTTTCCTTCTTTCTTTCTTTCCTTCCTTCTTTTTTTTCTCTATTTCTTTCTTCTTTTCTTTCTGTCTTTCTTTGTTTCTTTATTTCTTTCTTTCTTTCGTTGTTTCTTTCTTTCTTTCCGTCTTTCTCTCTTCCTCACTTCCTCTCTTTCTCTCTTTCTTTCATTCTTTGTTTGTTTCTTTCTTTCCTTACTTCTTTCTTTCTGTATATCTTTCTGTCTTTCTCCCTTTCTTTCTTTCTTTCTTTCTTCCTTCCTTTCTTTCTTTTGTCTATCTTTCTTCCTTTCTTTCTGTCTTTCTTATTTTGTTTCTTTCTTTCTATCGTTCTTTCCTTCTTTCTTTCTTTCTTTCTTTGTTTCTTTCTTTGTTTCTTTCTTACTGTCTTTCTCTCTTCCTCATTTCCTTTCTTTCTCTTTCTTTCATTAATTCTTCCTTACCCTCTTTCTTTCTTTCTTTCTTTCTTTCTTAATTGCTTTCTTTCTTTCATTCTTTCTTTCGTTCCCTTTTCTCGTTCTTTCTTACCTGCTTTCTTTCTTTCTATCTTTCTTTCATCCTTCCTTCCTTCCTTTCTTTCTTTCTTTCTTTCTTTGCTTCTTTCTTTCCTTCCTCTTTCTTTCTTTCTTGCTTCCTTGTTTCTATCTTCCTTTCTTTATATATTCTTTCTTTTTTGCTTTCTTTCTTCCCTTTTTAGTTTATTTCCTTCTTTCTTTCTTTCTTCCTATTTCTTTCATTCGTTTTTTCTTTCTTGCCTTCTTTCTTTCTTTTTTTCTTTCTGTCTTTCTTTCATTCTATCTTTAGTTGAATCTTTCTTTCTTTCTTCCTTTCTTTACTTCTTTCTTTCTATCTTCCCTTCTTTCTGTCTTTCTTTCTTCATATATTTCTTTCCTTTTTCTTTCTTTCCTTCTTTCATTGTTTATTTGTTTGTTTGTGTCTTTCTTTCTTTCTTTTTATGTTTCTTTGATTCTTTCTTTCTTCCCTTCTTTCTTTCTTTCTTTCCTTCTTTCTTCCTTTCTTCCATTCTTACTTTCATTCTTTCTTCCTTTGTTTTTGTCTTTCTTTCTTTCTATCTTTCTTTGTTTCTTTCATTCTTTCGTTCTTTCTTCCTTTCTTTCTTTCTTTCTTTCTTTCTTTGTTTGCTTGTTCTTTCTTTCCTTCCTTCCTTCTTTCTTTCTTTCTTTCTTTCTTTCTTTCTTGCTGTCTTTCATTCTTCCTTCCTTTCTTTCCTTCCTTTTTCTTCGTTTCTGGTTTTCTTTCTGTCTTTCTTTCATTCTTTTTTTCTTTCTTTCTTGCTTTCTTTCTTTCTTTCTTTCTTTCTTTCTTTCTTTCTATCTTTCTTTCCTTATTGCATTCTTTCTTCATTTCTTTCATTCTTTTCTTCCTTCTTTGTTTCTTGCTATTTTTGTTTCTTTCTTTCTTCTTATATTTCTTTCCTTTTTCTTTCTTCCCTTCTTTCTTTCTTTCTTTCCTTCCTTCTTTCTTCCTTTCTTACATTCTTACTTTCTTTCTTTCTTCCTTTGTTTTTGTCTTTCTTTCTTTCTATCTTTCTTTGCTTCTTTCTTTCTTTCGTTCTTTCTTTCTTTCTTTCTTTCTTTCTTTCTTTCTTTCTTTCTTTGTTTGTTTGTTTCTTTCTTTCTTCCTTTCTGTCTTTCTTTCTTTCTTTGTTTGCTTGTTCTTTCTTTCCTTCCTTCTTTCTTTCTTTCTTTCTTTCTTTCTTGCTGTCTTTCATTCTTCCTTCCTTTCTTTCCTTCCTTTTTCTTCGTTTCTGGTTTTCTTTCTGTCTTTCTTTCATTCTTTTTTTCTTTCTTTCTTTCTTTCTTGCTTTCTTACTTTCTATCTTTCATTCCTTCTTTCTTTCTTACTGTCTGTCTTTCTTTCTTTCATTCTTTCTTTTGTATCTTTCTTTCCTTCTTTCTTTCTTTCCCTCTTACTTTCTATCTTTCTTTCTCTTTTTCCTTCTTTCTTGTTTTATTTCTATCTTTGTTTCTCTCTTTCTTTCTTTCTTTCTTTCTTTCTCTCTTTCTTTCTTTCTTTCTTTGTTTCTTTCTTTCTTTTTTTGTTTGCTTCTTGTTTCTTTCCTTCGTTCTTTCTTTCTGTCTTTCTTCCTTTGTTCCTTGATTTCTTTCTGTCTTCCTTTCTTTCTTTCTTTCTTTCTTGCTTTGTTTCTTTCTTTCTTTCTGTCTTTCTTTCGTTCTTTCTTCCTTTCTTTCTTTCTTTCTTTGTTTCTTTGTTTCTTTCTTTCTTACCTTCTTTCTTCCTTTCTTTTGTCTCTCTTTGTTTCTTCCTTTCTTTCTGTCTTTCTTTGTTTCTCTATTTCTTTCTCTCTTTCCTTCTTTCTTTCTTTCTTTCTTTCTTTCTTTCTTTCTTTCTTTCTTTCTGTCTTTCTCTCTTCCTCTCTTTCTCTCTTTCATTCATTCTTTCTTTTTTCCCTCTTTCTTTCCTTCTCTCTTTCTTTCTTTGTTTCTTTCTGTCTTTCTCTCTTCCTCACTTCCTCTCTTTCTCTCTTTCATTCATTCTTTCTTTCTTTCCCTCTTTCTTTCTGTCTTACTTGCTTCCTTTCTTTGTTTATTTCTTTTTCTCTTTGTTTGTTTGTTTGTTTCTTTCTTTCCTTCCTTCTTGCTTTCTTTCTTTCTTTCTTTTTTCTCTCATTCTTTCTTCCTTTCTTTCTGTCTTTCTTTTTTCTTTCTTGCTTTCTTCGTTTCTTCCTTTCTTTCCTTCTTTCTTTCTTTCTTTCTTTCTTTCTTTCTTTCCTTCTTACTTTTTTCTGTATTTCTTTCTTCTTTTCTTTCTGTCTTTCTTTGTTTCTTTATTTCTTTCTTTCTTTCGTTGTTTCTTTCTTTCTTTCCGTCTTTCTCTCTTCCTCACTTCCTCTCTTTCTCTCTTTCTTTCATTCTTTGTTTGTTTCTTTCTTTCCTTACTTCTTTCTTTCTGTATATCTTTCTGTCTTTCTCCCTTTCTTTCTTTCTTCCTTCCTTTCTTTGTTTTGTCTATCTTTCTTCCTTTCTTTCTGTCTTTCTTTGTTTGTTTCTTTCTTTCTATCGTTCTTTCCTTCTTTCTTTCTTTCTTTCTTTGTTTCTTTCTTTGTTTCTTTCTATCTGTCTTTCTCTCTTCCTCATTTCCTTTCTTTCTCTTTCTTTCATTATTTCTTCCTTGCCCTCTTTCTTTCTTTCTTACTTAATTGCTTTCTTTCTTTCATTCTTTCTTTCGTTCCCTTTTCTCGTTGTTTCTTACCTGATTTCTTTCTTTCTATCTTTCTTTCTTTCTACCTTCCTTTCTTTCCTTCTTTCTTTCTTTCTTCCTTCCTTTCTTTCTTTCTTTCTTTCTTTGCTTCTTTCTTTCCTTCCTCTTTCTTTCTTTCTTTCTTTCTTTCAACCTTGTTTCTATCTTCCTTTCTTCCTATTCTTTATTTTTTGCTTTCTTTCTTACCTATTTAGTTTATTTCCTTCTTTCTTTCTTTTTTTCTTCCTATTTCTTTCATTCTTTTTTTCTTTCTTGCCTTCTTTCTTTTTTTCTTTCTGTCTTTCTTTCTTTCTATCTTTATTTGAATCTTTCTTTCTTCCTTTCTTTACTTCTTTCTTTCTATCTTCCCTTCTTTCTGTCTTTCTTTCATCTTATATTTCTTTCCTTTTTCTTTCTTTCCTTCTTTCCTTGTTTGTTTGTTTGTTTGTTTCTTTCTTTCTTTCTTTCTTTTTATCTTTCTTTGATTCTTTCTTTCTTCCCTTCTGTCTTTCTTTCTTTCTTTCCTTCTTTCTTCCTTTCTTACATTCTTACTTTCTTTCTTTCGTCCTTTGTTTTTGTCTTTCTTTCTTCCTATCTTTCTTTGCTTCTTTCTTTCTTTCTTTCTTTCCTTCTTTGTTTGTTTCTTTCTTTATTCGTTTCTATGTTTCTTTGATTCTTTCTTTCTTCCTTTCTTTCTTTCGTTCTTTATTTACTTGTATCTTCCTTTCTTTCTTTCTTTCTTTCTTGCTATCTATATTTCCATCTTTTGTTTCCTTCTTTCTTTCTTTCTGTTCTTCTCTCTTCGTCTCTTCCTCTCTTTCTCTCTTTCATTCATTCTTTCTTTCTCTCCCTCTTTCTTTATTACTTGCTTGCTTTCGTTCTTTCTTTCATTCTTTCTTTCTGACTTCCTTTCTTTCTTCCTTTCGTTCTTTCTTTCTCTTTTTCTTTCTTTCTTTCTATCTTTAATTGAGTCTATCTTCCTTTCTTTCTATCTTTCTTTCTCTTTATCTTACTATGATTCTTTCTTTCTTCCTTCCATTCTTTCTTTCTTTCTTTCTTTCTTTTTTCTTTCTTCCTTTCTTACTTTCTTATTTCTTTCTTCCTTTCTTTCTTTTTGTCTTTCTTTCTTCCTATGTTCTTTTCCTTCTTTCTATCCTTCGTTACTTCTTTCTTTCTCTACTTCTCTCTTCCTCTCTTTCCTTCTTACTTTCTTTCTTTCTTTCTTTCTATCTTTCTTTCCTTCTTTCTTTCCTTCTTTCTTTCTTTCCATGTTTATTTCTTGCTTGCCCTTTTTCTTTCTTTCCATCTTCCTTCCTTTCTTTCTTTCTTTCCTTCTTTCTTTCCGTCTTCCTTTTTGTCTTTCCTTCTCTCTTTCTTTCTTTCTTTCTTTCTTCCTTTCTTTCTTTCCTTCTTTCTTTCTGTCTTTCTTTCTACCTTTCTTTCCTTCTTTCCTTCTATCTTTCTTTCCTTCTTTCTTCCTTTTTTCTTTCTTTCTTTCGTTCTTTCTGTCTTTCTTTTTTCTTTCTTTCATTCTCTCTTTCTCTCTTCCTCTCTTCTTCTCTTTCTTTCTTTCTTTGTTTCTTTCTTTCCTTACCTCTTTCTTTCTTGCTATTTATCTTTCTTTCTTTCTCCCTTTCTTTCTTCCTTTCTTTGTTTCTTTCTACCTTTCTTTCTTTCTCTCTTTCTTTCTCTCTTTCTTTCTTCCTTCCTTTCTGTCTTTCTTTGCCTCTTTCTTTCTTTGTTTCTTTCTATCTTTCTTTCCTTGTTTCTCTCTTTCTTTGTTTCTTTCCTTCTTTCTGTCTTTCTCTCTTCCTCACTTCCTCTCTTTCTCCCTTTCTTTCATTCTTTCTTTCTTTCCCTCTTTCTTTCTGTCTTTTTTTGTTTCTTTGTTTGTTTTTTCCTTCTTTCCTTCTTTCTTCCTTTCCTTTTTCTCTCTTTATTTCTTCCTTTCTTTCATTCTTTCTCTGTTTGTTTCTTTCTTTTTATCTTTCTATCTTTCTTTCTTTCTTTCTGTCTTACTCTCTTCCTCTCTTTCTCTTTTTAATTCATTCTTTCTTTTTTCCCTCTTTCTTTCCTTCTCTCTTATTTTCTTTCTTTGTTTCTTTCTGTCTTTCTCTCTCCCTCACATCCTCTCTTATTCTCTTTCATTCATTCCTTCTTTCTTTCCCTTTTTCTTTCTCTCTTACTTGCTTCCTTTCTTTCTTTATTTCTTTTTGTCTTTCTGTCTTTCTTTTTTTCTTTCTTTCCTTCTTTCTTCCTTTCTTTTTTCTCGCGTTCTTTCTTCTTTCCTTTCTGTCTTTCTTTGTTACTTTATTTCTTTCATTATTTCTTTCTTTCTTTCTGTCTGTCTGTCTTTCTCTCTTCCTCAGTTCCTCTCTTTCTCTCTTTCTTTCATTCTTTCTTTGTTTCTTTCTTTCCTTACTTCTTTCTTTCTGTATATCTTTCTGTCTTTCTCCCTTTCTTTCTTTCTTTCTTCCTTCCTTTCTTTCTTTTGTCTATCTTTCTTCCTTTCTTTCTGTCTTTGTTTGTTTGTTTCTTTCTTTCTATCGTTCTTTCCTTCTTTCTTTCTTTCTTTCTTTGTTTCTTTCTTTGTTTCTTTCTATCTGTCTTTTTCTCTTCCTCATTTCCTTTCTTTCTCTTTCTTTCATTATTTCTTCCTTGCCCTCTTTCTTTCTTTCTTTCTTTCTTTCTTAATTGCTTTCTTTCTTTCATTCTTTCTTTCGTTCCCTTTTCTCGTTGTTTCTTACCTGCTTTCTTTCTTTCTATCTTTCTTTCTTTCTTCCTTCCTTCCTTTCTTTCCTTCTTTCTTTCTTTCTTTCTTCCTTTCTTTCTTTCTTTCTTTCTTTCTTTGCTTCTTTCTTTCCTTCCTCTTTCTTTCTTTCTTTCATCCTTGTTTCTATCTTCCTTTCTTCCTATTCTTTCTTTTTTGCTTTCTTTCTTTCCTTTTTAGTTTATTTCCTTCTTTCTTTCTTTCTTTCTTCCTATTTCTTTCATTCTTTTTTTCTTTCTTGCCTTCTTTCTTTCTTTTTTTCTTTCTGTCTTTCTTTCTTTCTATCTTTATTTGAATCTTTCTTTCTTCCTTTCTTTACTTCTTTCTTTCTATCTTCCCTTCTTTCTGTCTTTCTTTCTTCTTATATTTCTTTCCTTTTTCTTTCTTCCCTTCTTTCCTTGTTTGTTTGTTTCTTTCTTTCTTTCTTTCTTTTTATCTTTCTTTGATTCTTTCTTTCTTCCCTTCTGTCTTTCTTTCTTTCTTTCCTTCTTTCTTCCTTTCTTACATTCTTACTTTCTTTCTTTCATCCTTTGTTTTTGTCTTTCTTTCTTCCTATCTTTCTTTGCTTCTTTCTTTCTTTCTTTCTTTCTTTCCTTCTTTGTTTGTTTCTTTCTTTATTTGTTTCTATGTTTCTTTGATTCTTTCTTTCTTCCTTTCTTTCTTTCGTTCTTTATTTACTTGTATCTTCCTTTCTTTGTTTCTTTCTTGCTATCTATCTTTCCATCTTTTGTTTCTTTCTTTCTTTCTGTTCTTCTCTCTTCGTCTCTTCCTCTCTTTCTCTCTTTCATTCATTCTTTCTTTCTCTCCCTCTTTCTTTCTTACTTGCTTGCTTTCTTTCTTTCTTTCATTCTTTCTTTCCGACTTCCTTTCTTTCTTCCTTTCGTTCTTTCTTTCTCTTTTTCTTTCTTTCTTTCTATCTTTAATTGAGTCTATCTCTCTTTCTTTCTATCTTTCTTTCTCTTTATCTTACTATGATTCTTTCTTTCTTCCTTCCATTCTTTCTTTCTTTTTTCTTTCTTCCTTTCTTACTTTCTTATTTCTTTCTTTCTTTCTTTGTTTTTGTCTTTCTTTCTTCCTATGTTCTTTTCCTTCTTTCTATCCTTCGTTACTTCTTTCTTTCTCTACTTCTCTTTTCCTCTCTTTCCTTCTTACTTTCTTTCTTTCTTTCTTTCTTTCTATCTTTCTTTCCTTCTTTCTTTCCTTCTTTCTTTCTCTCCATGTTTATTTCTTGCTTGCCCTTTTTCTTTCTTTCCATCTTCCTTCCTTTCTTTCCTTCTTTCCTTCTTTCTTTCCGTCTTCATTTTTGTCTTTCCTTCTCTCTTTCTTTCTTTCTTCCTTTCTTTCTTTCCTTCTTTCTTTCTGTCTTTCTTTCTACCTTTCTTTCCTTCTTTCTTTCTTTCTTTCGTTCTTTCTTTCTTTCTTTGTTTCTTTCTTTGTTTGTTTCTTTTTTTCGTTCTTTCTTTCCTTCTATCTTTCTTTCCTTCTTTCTTCCTTTTTTCTTTCTTTCTTTCGTTCTTTCTGTCTTTCTTTTTTCTTTCTTTCATTCTCTCTTTCTCTCTTCCTCTCTTCTTCTCTTTCTTTCTTTCTTTGTTTCTTTCTTTCCTTACCTCTTTCTTTCGTTCTTTCTATCTATCTTTCTTTCTTTCTCCCTTTCTTTCTTTCTTTGTTTCTTTCTACCTTTCTTTCTTTCTGTCTTTCTTTCTCTCTTTCTTTCTTCCTTTCTTTCTGTCTTTCTTTGTCTCTTTCTTTCTTTGTTTCTTTCTATCTTTCTTTCCTTGTTTCTCTCTTTCTTTGTTTCTTTCCTTCTTTCTGTCTTTCTCTCTTCCTCACTTCCTCTCTTTCTCCCTTTCTTTCATTCTTTCTTTCTTTCCCTCTTATTTTGTCTTTTTTTGTTTCTTTGTTTGTGTTTTTCCTTCTTTGCTTCTTTCTTCCGTTCTTTTTTCTCTCTTTATTTCTTCCTTTCTTTCATTCTTTCTTTGTTTGTTTCTTTCTTTCTATCTTTCTATCTTTCTTTCTTTCTGTCTTACTCTCTTCCTCTCTTTCTCTCTTTAATTCGTTCTTTCTTTTTTCCCTCTTTCTTTCCTTCTCTCTTATTTTCTTTCTTTGTTTCTTTCTGTCTTTCTCTCTCCCTCGCATCCTCTCTTTCTCTCTTTCATTCATTCTTTCTTTCTTTCCCTTTTTCTTTCTTTCTTACTTGATTCCTTTCTTTCTTTATTTCTTTTTGTCTTTCTGTCTTTCTTTTTTTCTTTCTTTCTTTCTTTCTTTCTTTCTTTCTTCGTTTCTTCCTTTCTTTCCTTCTTTCTTCCTTTCTTTTTTCTCGCTTTCTTTCTTCTTTCCTTTCTGTCTTTCTTTGTTACTTTATTTCTTTCATTATTTCTTTCTTTCTTTCTTTCTTTCTTTCTGTCTGTCTTTCTCTCTTCCTCACTTCCTCTCTTTCTCTCTTTCTTTCATTCTTTCTTTGTTTCTTTCTTTCCTTACTTCTTTCTTTCTGTATATCTTTCTTTCTTTCTCCCTTTCTTTCTTCCTCTCTTTCTTCCTTTCTTTCTTTCTGTCTATCTTTCTTCCTTTCTTTCTGTCTTTCTTTGTTTCTTTCTTTCTTTGTTCGTTTGTTTGTTTGTTTCTTTCTTTCTTTCTTTCTTTCTATCGTTCTTTCCTTCTTTCTTTCTTTGTTTCTTTCTTTCTGTCTTTCTCTCTTCCTCACTTCCTTTCTTTCTCTTTCTTTCATTCTTTCTTCCTTTCCCTCTTTCTTTCTTTCTTTCAGAAGATGTAATTCACTCCTGAACTATTCCAAGTATTGGTGTAAAAGCTGATGCTACTCCAGGACGATTAAATCAAGCAACATTTTGATTTAATCGTCCTGGAGAATTTTATGGACAGTGTTCAGAAATTTGTGGATTAAATGCTTTCTTTCTTTCATTCTTTCTTTCCCTCCTTCGTTGTTTCTTACTTGCTTTCTTTCTTTCTATCTTTCTTTCTTCCTTCCTTTCTTTCTTTCTTTCTTTCTTTCTTTCTTTCTTTCTTTCCTTCTTCCTTTCTTTCTTTCTTTGGTTCTTTCTTTCCTTCCTCTTTCTTTCTTTCTTTCTTTCTTTCATCTTTCTTTCTATCTTCCTTTCTTCCTTTTCTTTCTTTTTGGCGTTCTTTCTTTCCTTTTTTGTTTCTTTCCTTCTTTCTTTCTTCCTATTTCTTTCATTCTTTTTTTCTTTCTTGCCTTCTTTCTCTCTTTTTTTCTTTCTGTCTTTCTTTCTTTCTGTCTTTATTTGAATCATTCTTTCTTTCTTCCTTTCTTTACTTCTTTCTTTCTATCTTCTTTCTTTCTTTCTGTCCTTCTTTCTTCTTATCTTTCTTTCCTATTTCTTTCTTTGCTTCTTTCCTTCTTTTGTTTCTTTGTTTCTTTCTTTCTTTCTTTCCTTTTATCTTTCTTTGATTCTTTCTTTCTTTGTTTCTTTCTTTCTATCTTTCTTTCCTCCTTTCTTTGTTTCCTTCCTTCTTTCTTTTTTTCTTTCTCTCCTCCTCTCTTTCTTTCATTCTCTCTTTCCTTCCTTCTTTCTTTCTTACTTGCTTTCTTTCTTTCTAGGTTTCTTTCTTCCTCTCTTTCTTTTTTTCCTTCTATCTTTCTTCTTTTCTTTTTTCTCTCTTTCTTCCTTTCATTCTGTCTTTCTTTGTTTCCTTCTTTCTCTCTTTCTTTCTTTCCCTCTTTCTCTCCACCTCTATTTCCTTCTTTCTTTCTTTCTTTCTTTCTTTCTTTCTTTCTTTCTTTCTGTGTTTCTTTCTTTCCCTCCTTCTTTCTTTGTTTCTATCTTTCCTTCTTTCTTCCTTTCTTTCTTTTCTTTCCTATTTTCTTCCTTTCTTTCTTTCCTTCTTTCTTTCTTTCTTCCTTTATTTCTTTCCCTTTTTTTCATTCTGTCTTTCTTTCTTTCTTTCTATCTTTCTTTGAGTCTTTCTTTTTTTCTTCCTTTTTTCTTTCTTCCTATCCTTCTTTCTTTCTTTCTTTCCTTCTTTATTTCCTTGTTTGTTTGTTTGTTTGTTTCTTTCTATCTCTCTTTGATTCCTTCTTTCTTCGTTTCCATCTTTCTTTCTATCATTCTTACTTTCGTTCTTTCTTTCTATCTTTGTTTGTTTCTTTCTTGATTTCTTTTCTCTCTCTTTCTCTCTCACTTTCTTTCTGACTTGTTTGTTTCTTTCTTTTTCCTTTCTTTCTTTCCTTCATTCTTTGTTTCTCTCTTTCTTTCTTTCGATCTTTCTCACTTTCTCTGTTCCTCTCTTTCTATCATTCTTTCCTTCTTTCTTTCTTTCCTTCTTTCTTTCTGTCTTTCTTTCTTTCGATCTTTCACTCTTCCCCTCTTTCACTCTTTCTTTCATTCTTTCTTTCTTTCCCTCTTTTCTTCTTTCTTTTTTTCCTTGTTTATTTATTTAATTCTTTCTCTCTTTCTATCTTTGTTTCTTTTTTCCTTTCTTTCAGTCACTCTTTGTTTCTTTCTTTCTTTCTTTGTTTCTTTCTTTCTCTCTCTTTCTTTCTTTCTTTCTATCGTTCTTTCCTTCTTTCTTTCTTTCTTTCTTTCTTTGTTTCTTTCTTTGTTTCTTTCTATCTGTCTTTTTCGCTTCCTCATTTCCTTTCTTTCTCTTTCTTTCATTATTTCTTCCTTGCCCTCTTTCTTTCTTTCTTTCTTTCTTTCTTTCTTTCTTTCTTAATTGCTTTCTTTCTTTCATTCTTTCTTTCGTTCCCTTTTCTCGTTGTTTCTTACCTGCTTTCTTTCTTTCTATCTTTCTTTCTTTCTTCCTTCCTTCCTTTCTTTCCTTCTTTCTTTCTTTCTTTCTTCCTTTCTTTCTTTCTTTCTTTCTTTCTTTCTTTCTTTGCTTCTTTCTTTCCTTCCTCTTTCTTTCTTTCTTTCATCCTTGTTTCTATCTTCCTTTCTTCCTATTCTTTCTTTTTTGCTTTCTTTCTTTCCTTTTTAGTTTATTTCCTTCTTTCTTTCTTTCTTTCTTCCTATTTCTTTCATTCTTTTTTTCTTTCTTGCCTTCTTTCTTTCTTTTTTTCTTTCTGTCTTTCTTTCTTTCTATCTTTATTTGAATCTTTCTTTCTTCCTTTCTTTACTTCTTTCTTTCTATCTTCCCTTCTTTCTGTCTTTCTTTCTTCTTATATTTCTTTCCTTTTTCTTTCTTTCCTTCTTTCCTTGTTTGTTTGTTTGTTTGTTTCTTTCTTTCTTTCTTTTTATCTTTCTTTGATTCTTTCTTTCTTGCCTTCTGTCTTTCTTTCTTTCTTTCCTTCTTTCTTCCTTTCTTACATTCTTACTTTCTTTCTTTCATCCTTTGTTTTTGTCTTTCTTTCTTCCTATCTTTCTTTGCTTCTTTCTTTCTTTCTTTCTTTCTTTCTTTCTTTCCTTCTTTGTTTGTTTCTTTCTTTATTTGTTTCTATGTTTCTTTGATTCTTTCTTTCTTCCTTTCTTTCTTTCGTTCTTTATTTACTTGTATCTTCCTTTCTTTGTTTCTTTCTTGCTATCTATCTTTCCATCTTTTGTTTCTTTCTTTCTTTCTGTTCTTCTCTCTTCGTCTCTTCCTCTCTTTCTCTCTTTCATTCATTCTTTCTTTCTCTCCCTCTTTCTTTCTTACTTGCTTGCTTTCTTTCTTTCTTTCATTCTTTCTTTCCGACTTCCTTTCTTTCTTCCTTTCGTTCTTTCTTTCTCTTTTTCTTTCTTTCTTTCTATCTTTAATTGAGTCTATCTTTCTTTCTTTCTATCTTTCTTTCTCTTTATCTTACTATGATTCTTTCTTTCTTCCTTCCATTCTTTCTTTCTTTCTTTTTTCTTTCTTCCTTTCTTACTTTCTTATTTCTTTCTTTCTTTCTTTGTTTTTGTCTTTCTTTCTTCCTATGTTCTTTTCCTTCTTTCTATCCTTCGTTACTTCTTTCTTTCTCTACTTCTCTTTTCCTCTCTTTCCTTCTTACTTTCTTTCTTTCTTTCTTTCTATCTTTCTTTCCTTCTTTCTTTCCTTCTTTCTTTCTTTCCATGTTTATTTCTTGCTTGCCCTTTTTCTTTCTTTCCATCTTCCTTCCTTTCTTTCTTTCTTTCCTTCTTTCTTTCCGTCTTCATTTTTGTCTTTCCTTCTCTCTTTCTTTCTTTCTTCCTTTCTTTCTTTCCTTCTTTCTTTCTGTCTTTGTTTCTACCTTTCTTTCCTTCTTTCTTTCTTTCTTTCGTTCTTTCTTTCTTTCTTTCTTTGTTTCTTTCTTTGTTTGTTTCTTTTTTTCGTTCTTTCTTTCCTTCTATCTTTCTTTCCTTCTTTCTTCCTTTTTTCTTTCTTTCTTTCGTTCTTTCTGTCTTTCTTTTTTCTTTCTTTCATTCTCTCTTTCTCTCTTCCTCTCTTCTTCTCTTTCTTTCTTTCTTTGTTTCTTTCTTTCCTTACCTCTTTCTTTCGTTCTTTCTATCTATCTTTCTTTCTTTCTCCCTTTCTTTCTTTCTTTGTTTCTTTCTACCTTTCTTTCTTTCTGTCTTTCTTTCTCTCTTTCTTTCTTCCTTTCTTTCTGTCTTTCTTTGTCTCTTTCTTTCTTTGTTTCTTTCTATCTTTCTGTCCTTGTTTCTCTCTTTCTTTGTTTCTTTCCTTCTTTCTGTCTTTCTCTCTTCCTCACTTCCTCTCTTTCTCCCTTTCTTTCATTCTTTCTTTCTTTCCCTCTTATTTTGTCTTTTTTTGTTTCTTTGTTTGTGTTTTTCCTTCTTTCCTTCTTTCTTCCGTTCTTTTTTCTCTCTTTATTTCTTCCTTTCTTTCATTCTTTCTTTGTTTGTTTCTTTCTTTCTATCTTTCTATCTTTCTTTCTTTCTGTCTTACTCTCTTCCTCTCTTTCTCTCTTTAATTCGTTCTTTCTTTTTTCCCTCTTTCTTTCCTTCTCTCTTATTTTCTTTCTTTGTTTCTTTCTGTCTTTCTCTCTCCCTCACATCCTCTCTTTCGCTCTTTCAATCATTCTTTCTTTCTTTCCCTTTTTCTTTCTTTCTTACTTGATTCCTTTCTTTCTTTATTTCTTTTTGTCTTTCTGTCTTTCTTTCTTTCTTTCTTTCTTTCTTTCTTTCTTTCTTTCTTCGTTTCTTCCTTTCTTTCCTTCTTTCTTCCTTTCTTTTTTCTCGCTTTCTTTCTTCTTTCCTTTCTGTCTTTCTTTGTTACTTTATTTCTTTCATTATTTCTTTCTTTCTTTCTGTCTGTCTTTCTCTCTTCCTCACTTCCTCTCTTTCTCTCTTTCTTTCATTCTTTCTTTGTTTCTTTCTTTCCTTACTTCTTTCTTTCTGTATATCTTTCTTTCTTTCTCCCTTTCTTTCTTTCTCTCTTTCTTCCTTTCTTTCTTTCTGTCTATCTTTCTTCCTTTCTTTCTGTCTTTCTTTGTTTCTTTCTTTCTTTGTTTGTTTGTTTCTTTCTTTCTTTCTTTCTTTCTATCGTTCTTTCCTTCTTTCTTTCTTTGTTTCTTTCTTTCTGTCTTTCTCTCTTCCTCACTTCCTTTCTTTCTCTTTCTTTCATTCTTTCTTCCTTTCCCTCTTTCTTTCTTTCTTTCAGAAGATGTAATTCACTCCTGAACTATTCCAAGTATTGGTGTAAAAGCTGATGCTACTCCAGGACGATTAAATCAAGCAACATTTTGATTTAATCGTCCTGGAGAATTTTATGGACAGTGTTCAGAAATTTGTGGAGCAAATGCTTTCTTTCTTTCATTCTTTCTTTCCCTCCTTCGTTGTTTCTTACTTGCTTTCTTTCTTTCTTTCTTTCTTTCCTTCTTCCTTTCTTTCTTTCTTTGGTTCTTTCTTTCCTTCCTCTTTCTTTCTTTCTTTCTTTCATCTTTCTTTCTATCTTCCTTTCTTCCTTTTCTTTCTTTTTGGCTTTCTTTCTTTCCTTTTTGTTTCTTTCCTTCTTTCTTTCTTCCTATTTCTTTCATTCTTTTTTTCTTTCTTGCCTTCTTTCTCTCTTTTTTTCTTTCTGTCTTTCTTTCTTTCTTTCTGTCTTTATTTGAAGCATTCTTTCTTTCTTCCTTTCTTTACTTCTTTCTTTCTATCTTCTTTCTTTCTTTCTGTCCTTCTTTCTTCTTATCTTCCTTTCCTATTTCTTTCTTTGCTTCTTTCCTTCTTTGTTTCTTTGTTTCTTTCTTTCTTTCTTTCCTTTTATCTTTCTTTGATTCTTTCTTTCTTTGTTTCTTTCTTTCTATCTTTCTTTCCTCCTTTGTTTCCTTCTTTCTTTCTTTTTTTCTTTCTCTCCTCCTCTCTTTCTTTCATTCTCTCTTTCCTTCCTTCTTTCTTTCTTACTTGCTTTCTTTCTTTCTTTCTTTCTTTCTTTGTTTCTAATTTTCTTTCTTTCTTTCTCTCTTCATTTGTTTATTTCTTTCTTTCTTTTTTTCTTTGTTTATTTCTTTCTTTCTTTCTGTCTTTCTCTCTTCCTCACTTCGTCTCTTGCTCTCTTTCTTTCATTCTTTCCTTCTTTCTTTCTTTCTTACTTGCTTTCTTTCTTTCATTCATTCTTTCCCTCTTTCTTTCATTCTTACTTGCTTTCTTTCTTTCTAGGTTTCTTTCTTCCTCTCTTTCTTTTTTTCCTTCTTTCTTTCTTCTTTTCTTTTTTCTCTCTTTCTTCCTTTCATTCTGTCTTTCTTTGATTCCTTCTTTCTCTCTTTCTTTCTTTCTCTCTTTCTCTCCACCTCTATTTCCTTCTTTCTTTCTTTCTTTCTTTCTTTCTTTCTTTCTGTGTTTCTTTCTTTCCCTCCTTCTTTCTTTGTTTCTATCTTTCCTTCTTTCTTCCTTTCTTTCTTTTCTTTCCTATTTTCTTCCTTTCTTTCTTTCCTTCTTTCTTTCTTTCTTCCTTTCTTTCTTTCCCTTTTTTCATTCTGTCTTTCTTTCTTTCTTTCTATCTTTCTTTGAGTCTTTCTTTTTTTCTTCCTTTTTTCTTTCTTCCTATCCTTCTTTCTTACTTTCTTTCTTTCCTTCTTTATTTCCTTGTTTGTTTGTTTGTTTGTTTCTTTCTATCTCTCTTTGATTCCTTCTTTCTTCCTTTCCATCTTTCTTTCTATCATTCTTACTTTGTTTCTTTCTTTCTATCTTTGTTTGTTTCTTTCTTGCTTTCTTTTCTCTCTCCTTCTCTCTTCCTTTCTTTCTGACTTGCTTGTTTCTTTCTTTTTCCTTTCTTTCTTTCCTTCATTCTTTGTTTCTCTCTTTCTTTCTTTCGATCTTTCTCACTTTCTCTGTTCCTCTCTTTCTATCATTCTTTCCTTCTTTCTTTCTTTCTTTCTTTCTTTCCTTCTTTCTTTCTGTCTTTCTTTCTTTCGATCTTTCACTCTTCCCCTCTTTCACTCTTTCTTTCATTCTTTCTTTCTTTCCCTCTTTTCTTCTTTCTTTTATTCCTTGTTTATTTATTTAATTCTT
This sequence comes from Tenodera sinensis, assembly GCA_030765045.1. Lineage (NCBI taxonomy): Eukaryota > Metazoa > Arthropoda > Insecta > Mantodea > Mantidae > Tenodera > Tenodera sinensis. The sequence goes on along the minus strand of CM060966.1, from coordinate 61,220,016 downwards.
TCTCTCTTTCTATCTTTGTTTCTTTTTTCCTTTCTTTCAGTCACTCTTTGTTTCTTTCTTTCTTTGTTTCTTTCTTTCTCTCTCTTTCTTTCTTTCTTTCTATCGTTCTTTCCTTCTTTCTTTCTTTGTTTCTTTCTTTGTTTCTTTCTATCTGTCTTTTTCTCTTCCTCATTTCCTTTCTTTCTCTTTCTTTCATTGTTTCTTCCTTGCCCTCTTTCTTTCTTTCTTTCTTTCTTAATTGCTTTCTTTCTTTCATTCTTTCTTTCGTTCCCTTTTCTCGTTGTTTCTTACCTGCTTTCTTTCTTTCTATCTTTCTTCCTTTCTTTCTGTCTTTCTTTGTCTCTTTCTTTCTTTGTTTCTTTCTATCTTTCTTTCCTTGTTTCTCTCTTTCTTTGTTTCTTTCCTTCTTTCTGTCTTTCTCTCTTCCTCATTTCCTCTCTTTCTCCCTTTCTTTCATTCTTTCTTTCTTTCCCTCTTATTTTGTCTTTTTTGTTTCTTTGTTTGTGTTTTTCCTTCTTTCCTTCTTTCTTCCGTTCTTTTTTCTCTCTTTATTTCTTCCTTTCTTTCATTCTTTCTTTGTTTGTTTCTTTCTTTCTATCTTTCTATCTTTCTTTCTTTCTTTCTGTCTTACTCTCTTCCTCTCTTTCTCTCTTTAATTCGTTCTTTCTTTTTTCCCTCTTTCTTTCCTTCTCTCTTATTTTCTTTCTTTGTTTCTTTCTGTCTTTCTCTCTCCCTCACATCCTCTCTTTCTCTCTTTCATTCATTCTTTCTTTGTTTCCCTTTTTCTTTCTTTCTTACTTGATTCCTTTCTTTCTTTATTTCTTTTTGTCTTTCTGTCTTTCTTTTTTTCTTTCTTTCTTTCTTTCTTTCTTCGTTTCTTCCTTTCTTTCCTTCTTTCTTCCTTTCTTTTTTCTCGCTTTCTTTCTTCTTTCCTTTCTGTCTTTCTTTGTTACTTTATTTCTTTCATTATTTCTTTCTTTCTTTCTTTCTCTCTTTCTGTCTGTCTTTCTCTCTTCCTCACTTCCTCTCTTTCTCTCTTTCTTTCATTCTTTCTTTGTTTCTTTCTTTCCTTACTTCTTTCTTTCTGTATATCTTTCTATCTTTCTCCCTTTCTTTCTTTCTCTCTTTCTTCCTTTCTTTCTTTCTGTCTATCTTTCTTCCTTTCTTTCTGTCTTTCTTTGTTTCTTTCTTTCTTTGTTTGTTTCTTTCTTTGTTTCTTTCTTTCTTTCTTTCTATCGTTCTTTCCTTCTTTCTTTCTTTGTTTCTTTCTTTCTGTCTTTCTCTCTTCCTCACTTCCTTTCTTTCTCTTTCTTTCATTCTTTCTTCCTTTCCCTCTTTCTTTCTTTCTTTCTTTCAGAAGATGTAATTCACTCCTGAACTATTCCAAGTATTGGTGTAAAAGCTGATGCTACTCCAGGACGATTAAATCAAGCAACATTTTGATTTAATCGTCCTGGAGAATTTTATGGACAGTGTTCAGAAATTTGTGGAGCAAATGCTTTGTTTCTTTCATTCTTTCTTTCCCTCCTTCGTTGTTTCTTACTTGCTTTCTTTCTTTCTATCTTTCTTTCTTTCTTCCTTCCTTTCTTTCTTTCTTTCTTTCTTTCTTTCTTTCTTTCTTTCTTTCTTTGGTTCTTTCTTTCCTTCCTCTTTCTTTCTTTCTTTCTTTCATCTTTCTTTCTATCTTCCTTTCTTCCTTTTCTTTCTTTTTGGCTTTCTTTCTTTCCTTTTTGTTTCTTTCCTTCTTTCTTTCTTCCTATTTCTTTCATTCTTTTTTTCTTTCTTGCCTTCTTTCTCTCTTTTTTTCTTTCTGTCTTTCTTTCTTTCTTTCTGTCTTTATTTGAATCATTCTTTCTTTCTTCCTTTCTTTACTTCTTTCTTTCTATCTTCTTTCTTTCTTTCTGTCCTTCTTTCTTCTTATCTTTCTTTCCTATTTCTTTCTTTGCTTCTTTCCTTCTTTGTTTCTTTGTTTGTTTCTTTCTTTCTTTCCTTTTATCTTTCTTTGACTCTTTCTTTCTTTGTTTCTTTCTTTCTATCTTTCTTTCCTCCTTTGTTTCCTTCTTTCTTTCTTTTTTTCTTTCTCTCCTCCTCTCTTTCTTTCATTCTCTCTTTCCTTCCTTCTTTCTTTCTTACTTGCTTTCTTTCTTTCTTTCTTTCTAATTTTCTTTCTTTCTTTCTCTCTTCATTTGTTTATTTCTTTCTTTCTTTTTTTCTTTGTTTATTTCTTTCTTTCTTTCTGTCTTTCTCTCTTCCTCACTTCGTCTCTTGCTCTCTTTCTTTCATTCTTTCCTTCTTTCTTTCTTTCTTACTTGCTTTCTTTCTTTCATTCATTCTTTCCCTCTTTCTTTCATTCTTACTTGCTTTCTTTCTTTCTAGGTTTCTTTCTTCCTCTCTTTCTTTTTTTCCTTCTTTCTTTCTTCTTTTCTTTTTTCTCTCTTTCTTCCTTTCATTCTGTCTTTCTTTGTTTCCTTCTTTCTCTCTTTCTTTCTTTCTCTCTTTCTCTCCACCTATATTTCCTTCTTTCTTTCTTTCTTTCTTTCTTTCTTTCTTTCTTTCTTTCTTTCTTTCTTTCTGTGTTTCTTTCTTTCCCTCCTTCTTTCTTTGTTTCTATCTATCCTTCTTTCTTCCTTTCTTTCTTTTCTCTCCTATTTTCTTCCTTTCTTTCTTTCCTTCTTTCTTTCTTTCTTCCTTTCTTTCTTTCCCTTTTTTTCATTCTGTCTTTCTTTCTTTCTTTCTATCTTTCTTTGAGTCTTTCTTTTTTTCTTCCTTTTTTCTTTCTTCCTATCCTTCTTTCTTTCTTTCTTTCTTTCCTTCTTTATTTCCTTGTTTGTTTGTTTGTTTGTTTCTTTCTATCTCTCTTTGATTCCTTCTTTCTTCCTTTCCATCTTTCTTTCTATCATTCTTACTTTGTTTCTTTCTTTCTATCTTTGTTTGTTTCTTTCCTGCTTTCTTTTCTCTCTCTTTCTCTCTTCCTTTCTTTCTGACTTGTTTATTTCTTTCTTTTTCCTTTCTTTCTTTCCTTCATTCTTTGTTTCTCTCTTTCTTTCTTTCGATCTTTCTCACTTTCTCTGTTCCTCTCTTTCTATCATTCTTTCCTTCTTTCTTTCTTTCTTTCTTTCCTTCTTTCTTTCTGTCTTTCTTTCTTTCGATCTTTCACTCTTCCCCTCTTTCACTCTTTCTTTCATTCTTTCTTTCTTTCCCTCTTTTCTTCTTTCTTTTTTTCCTTGTTTATTTATTTAATTCTTTCTCTCTTTCTATCTTTGTTACTTTTCTCCTTTCTTTCAGTCACTCTTTGTTTCTTTCTTTCTTTGTTTCTTTCTTTCTCTCTCTTTCTTTCTTTCTTTCTTTCTTTCTGTCTTTCTCTCTTCCTGTCTTTCTCTCTTTCTTTCATTCTTTCTTTCTCTCCCTCTTTCTTTCTTGTTTTCTTTCTATCTTTATTCCTTTCTGTCTTTCTGTCTTTCTTTCTATCTTTCTTTCTTTCTCTCTTCCTTTCATTCTTTCTTTCATTCTTTCTTTCTTTTCTCTTTCTTTCCTGGTTACCTGCTTTCTTTCTTTCTTTCTATATTTCTTTCTTTCTTTCCTTCCTTCTTTCTTTCTTTCTTTCTTTCTTTCTTTCTTTCTATCTTTCTTTCTATCTTTCTTTAATTCTATCATTCTTTCTTTCTTCCTTTCTTTTTGCTCTCTTTCTTTCTTCCGTTCTTTCTGTCTTTCTTTGTTTCTTTCTTTCTTATGTTCCTTCTTTTTTTCTTTCCTTCGTTCTATCTTTCTTTCTTGCTTTCTTCCTTCCTTTGTTTCTTTCTTTCTTTCTTTCTTTTTATTTCTTTGATTCTTTCTTTCTTTCTTTCTATTTTTTAATCCTTTCTTTCTTTCCTTCTTTCTTTCTTTCTTTCTTTCTTTCTGTCTTTCTCTCTTCCTCTCTTCCTCTCTTTCTCCCTTTAATTCATTCTTTCTTTTTTCCCTCTTTCTTTCCTTCTCTCTTATTTTCTTTCTTTGTTTCTTTCTGTCTTTCTCTCTCCCTCACATCCTCTCTTTCTCTCTTTCATTCATTCCTTCTTTCTTTCCCTTTTTCTTTCTTTCTTACTTGCTTCCTTTCTTTCTTTATTTCTTTTTGTCTTTCTGTCTTCCTTTCTTTCTTTTTTTCTTTCTTTCCTTCTTTGTTTCTTTCTTTCTTTCTTTCTTCCTTTGTTTTTTCTCTCATTCTTTCTTCCTATCTTTCTGTCTTTCTTTTTTTCTTTCTTTCTTTTTTCTTCCTTTCTTCCTTTCTTTCCTTCTTTCTTCCTTTCTTTTTTCTCTCTTTCTTTCTTCTTTCCTTTCTGTCTTTCTTTGTTACTTTATTTCTTTCATTATTTCTTTCTTTCTTTATTTCCGCCTTTCTCTCTTCCTTACTTCCTCTCTTTATCTCTTTCTTTCATTCTTTCTTTGTTTCTTTCTTTCCTTACTTCTTTCTTTCTGTATATCTTTCTTTCTTTCTCCCTTTCTTTCTTTCTCTCTTTCTTCCTTTCTTTCCTTCTGTCTATGTTTTTCCTTTATTTCTGTCTTTCTTTGTTTCTTTGTTTCTTTGTTTGTTTGTTTGTTTGTTTGTTTGTTTCTTTCTTTCTTTCTTTCTTTCTATCGTTCTTTCCTTCTTTCTTTCTTTGTTTCTTTCTTTCTGTCTTTCTCTCTTCCTCACTTCCTTTCTTTCTCTTTCTTTCATTCTTTCTTCCTTTCCCTCTTTCTTTCTTTCTTTCTTTCTTTCTTAATTGCTTTCTTTCTTTCATTCTTTCTTTCCCTCCTTCGTTGTTTCTTACTTGCTTTCTTTCTTTCTATTTATCTTTCTTTCTTCCTTCCTTCCTTTCTTTCTTTCTTTCTTTCCTTCTTCCTTTCTTTCTTTCTTTGGTTCTTTCTTTCCTTCCTCTTTCTTTCTTTCTTTCTTTCTTTCATCTTTCTTTCTATCTTCCTTTCTTCCTTTTCTTTCTTTTTCGCTTTCTTTTTTCCTTTTTTGCTTCTTTCCTTCTTCCTTTCTTCCTATTTCTTTCATTCTTTCTTTCTTGCCTTCTTTTCTCTTTTTTTCTTTCTGTCTTTCTTTCCTTCTATCTTTATTTGAATCATTCTTTCTTTCTTCCTTTCTTTACTTCTTTCTTTCTATCTTCCTTTCTTTCTTTCTGTCCTTCTTTCTTCTTATCTTTCTTTCCTATTTCTTTCTTTGCTTCTTTCTTTCTTTCTTTCTTTCCTTTTATCTTTCTTTGATTTTTTCTTTCTTTGTTTCTTTCTTTCTATCTTTCTTTCCTTCTTTCTTTGTTTCCTTCTTTCTTTTTTTCTTTCTCGCTTCCTCCCTTTCTCTCTTTCTTTCATTCTTTCTTTCCTTCCTTCTTTCTTTCTCACTTGGTTTCTTTCTTTCTTCCTTTCTTTCTAATTTTCTTTCTTTCTCTCTTCATTTGTTTATTTCTTTCTTTCTTTCTTTGTTTCTTTCTTTCTTTCTGTCTTTCTCTCTTCCTCACTTCCTCTCTTGCTCTCTTTCTTTCATTCTTTCCTTCTTTCTTTCTTACTTGCTTTCTTTCTTTCATTCTTTCTTTCCCTCTTTCTTTCATTCTTACTTGCTTTCTTTCTTTCTAACTTTCTTTCTTCCTCTCTTTCTTTCCTTCTTTCATTCTTTCTTTCTTCCTTTCTTTTTTCTCTCTTTCTTCCTTTCTTTCTGTCTTTCTTTGTTTCCTTCTTTCTTTCTTTCTTTCTTTCTCTCTTTCTCTCTACCTCTCTTTCTTTCTTTCTTGCTTTCTTTCTGTGTTTCTTTCTTTCCTTCCTTCTTTCTTTGTTTCTATCTTTCCTTCTTTCTTCCTTTCTTTCTTTTCTTTCCTATTTTCTTTCTTTCCTTCTTTCTTTCTTTCTTTCTTTCTTCCTTTCTTTCTTTCTCTTTTTTTCATTCTGTCTTTCTTTCTTTCTATCTTTCTTTGAGTCTTTCTTTTTTTCTTCCTTTTTTCTTTCTTCCTATCCTTCTTTCCTTCTTTCTTTCTTTCTTTCTTTCTTTCTTTCTTTCTTTCTTTATTTCCTTGTTTGTTTGTTTCTTTCTTTCTTTCTTTCTTTCTTTCTTTCTATCTCTCTTTGATTCTTTCTTTCTTCCTTTCCATCTTTCTTTCTTTCTATCATTCTTGCTTTGTTTCTTTCTTTCTATCTTTGTTTGTTTCTTTCTTGCTTTCTTTTCTCTCTCTTTCTCTCTTTCTTTCTTTCTGACTTGTTTGTTTCTTTCTTTTTTCTTTCTTTCTTTCCTTCATTCTTTGCTTCTCTCTTTCTTTCTGTCTTTCTCCCTTCCTCACTTCCTCTCTTTCTATCATTCTTTCCTTCTTTCTTTGTTTCCTTCCTTCTTTCTTTCTGTCTTTCTTTCTTTCGATCTTTCTCTCTTCCTCTGTTCCCCTCTTTGTATCATTCTTTCCTTCTTTCTTTCTTTCTTTTCTTCTTTCTTTCTGTCTTTCTTTCTTTCGATCTTTCTCTCTTCCCCTCTTTCACTCTTTCTTTCGTTCTTTCTTTCTTTCCCTCTTTTTTTCTTTCTTTCTTTTCTTCTTTATTTATTTAATTGTTTCTATCTTTCTATCCTTGTTTCTTCCTTCCTTTCTTTCAGTCACTCTTTGTTTCTTTCTTTCTTTGTTTCTTTCTTTCTCTTTCTTTCTTTCTTTCTTTCTTTCTTTCTTTCTTTCGGTCTTTATTTCTTTCTGTCTTTCTTTCTTTCTTTCTTTCTTTCTTTCTATCTTTCTTTCTTTCTCTCTTCCTTTCATTCTTTCTTTCATTCTTTCTTTCTTTTCTCTTTCTGTCGTGGTTACTTGCTTTCTTTCTTTCTTTCTTTCTATATTTCTTTCTTTCTTTCCTTCCTTCATTCTTTCCTTCTTTCTTTCTTTCTTTTCTTCTTTCTCTCTGTCTTACTTTCTTTCGATCTTTCTCTCTTCCCCTCTTTCACTGTTTCTTTCATTCTTTCTTTCTTTCCCTCTTTTTTTCTTTCTTTCTTTTCTTCTTTATTTATTTAATTCTTTCTATCTTTCTATCCTTGTTTCTTTCTTCCTTTCTTTCAGTCACTGTTTGTTTCTTTCTTTCTTTGTTTCTTTCTTTCTCTTTCTTTCTTTCTTTCTTTCTTTCTTTACTTCTTTCTTTCTTTCTTTCTTTCTGTCTTCATTTCTTTCTGTCTTTCTTTCTTTCTATCTTTCTTTCTTTCTCTCTTCCTTTCATTCTTTCTTTCTTTTCTCTTTCTTTCCTGGTTACTTGCTTTCTTTCTTTCCTTCTTTCTTTCTATACCTCTTTCTTTCTTTCCTTCCTTCTTTCTTTCTTTCTTTCTTTCTTTCTTTCTATCTTTCTATCTATCTTTCTTTCTTTCTTTGTTTCTATCATTCTTTCTTTCTTCCTTCCTTTTTGCTCTCTTTGTTTCTTCCGTTCTTTCAGTCTTGCTTTGTTTCTTTCTTTCTTTTTTAGGTTCTTTCTTTCTTTCTTTCCATCTTTCTTTCTATCTTTCTATCTTTCTTTCTTGCTTTCTTCCTTCCTTTGTTTCTTTCTTTCTTTCTTTCTTTCTTTCTTTCTTTCTGTCTTTCTTTGCTTCTCTATTTCTCCCTTCCTCTCTTCCTCTCTTTGTTTCTTTCTTTCTATGTTTCTTTCTTTTTTCCTTCTTTCTTCCTTTCTTCCTTTCTTTCTGTCTTTCTCTCTATCCTCTCTTTCTCTCCTTCTTTCATTCATTCTTTCTTTCCCTCTTTCTTTCTTTCTTGCTTGCTTTTTTTCTTTCTTTCTTTCTTTCTTTCTTTCTTTCTTTCTTTCTTTCTTTCTTTCTTTCTTTCTTTCTTTCTTGCTTTCTTTCTATCTTTGTTTCTTTCTATATTTCTTTCTTTCTTTCCTTCCTTCTTTCTTTCTTTCTTTCTTTCTTTCTTTCTATCTTTCTATCTTTCTTTCTATCTTTCTTTAATTCTATCATTCTTTCTTTCTTCCTTTCTTTTTGCTCTCTTTCTTTCTTCCGTTCTTTCTGTCTTTCTTTGTTTCTTTCTTTCTTATGTTCCTTCTTTTTTTCTTTCCTTCGTTCTATCTTTCTTTCTTGCTTTCTTCCTTCCTTTGTTTCTTTCTTTCTTTCTTTTTATTTCTTTGATTCTTTCTTTCTTTCTATTTTTTAATCCTTTCTTTCTTTCCTTCTTTATTTCTTTCTTTCTTTCTTTCTTTCTTTCTTTCTTTCTGTCTTTCTCTCTTCCTCTCTTCCTCTCTTTCTCCCTTTAATTCATTCTTTCTTTTTTCCCTCTTTCTTTCCTTCTCTCTTATTTTCTTTCTTTGTTTCTTTCTGTCTTTCTCTCTCCCTCACATCCTCTTTTTCTCTCTTTCATTCATTCCTTCTTTGTTTCCCTTTTTCTTTCTTTCTTACTTGCTTCCTTTCTTTCTTTATTTCTTTTTGTCTTTCTGTCTTCCTTTCTTTCTTTCTTTCTTTCTTTCTTTCCTTCTTTGTTTGTTTCTTTCTTTCTTTCTTCCTTTGTTTTTTCTCTCATTCTTTCTTCCTATCTTTCTGTCTTTCTTTTTTTCTTTCTTTCTTTTTTCTTCCTTTCTTCCTTTCTTTCCTTCTTTCTTCCTTTCTTTTTTCTCTCTTTCTTTCTTCTTTCCTTTCTGTCTTTCTTTTTTACTTTATTTCTTTCATTCTTTCTTTCTTTCTTTATTTCCGCCTTTCTCTCTTCCTTACTTCCTCTCTTTCTCTCTTTCTTTCATTCTTTCTTTGTTTCTTTCTTTCGTTACTTCTTTCTTTCTGTATATCTTTCTTTCTTTCTCCCTTTCTTTCTTTCTCTCTTTCTTCCTTTCTTTCTTTCTGTCTATGTTTTTCCTTTATTTCTGTCTTTCTTTGTTTCTTTGTTTGTTTGTTTCTTTGTTTCTTTCTTTCTTTCTTTCTTTCTATCGTTCTTTCCTTCTTTCTTTCTTTGTTTCTTTCTTTCTGTCTTTCTCTCTTCCTCACTTCCTTTCTTTCTCTTTCTTTCATTCTTTCTTTCTTTCCCTCTTTCTTTCTTTCTTTCTTTCTTTCTTTCTTTCTTTCTTTCTTAATTGCTTTCGTTCTTTCATTCTTTCTTTCCCTCCTTCGTTGTTTCTTACTTGCTTTCTTTCTTTCTATTTATCTTTCTTTCTTCCTTCCTTCCTTCCTTCCTTTCTTTCTTTCTTTCTTTCCTTCTTCGTTTATTTCTCTCTTTGGTTCTTTCTTTCCTTCCTCTTTCTTTCTTTCTTTCTTTCTTTCATCTTTCTTTCTATCTTCCTTTCTTCCTTTTCTTTCTTTTTCGCTTTCTTTTTTCCTTTTTTGTTTCTTTCCTTCTTCCTTTCTTCCTATTTCTTTCATTCTTTCTTTCTTGCCTTCTTTCTCTCTTTTTTTCTTTCTGTCTTTCTTTCCTTCTATCTTTATTTGAATCATTCTTTCTTTCTTCCTTTCTTTACTTGTTTGTTTCTATCTTCCTTTCTTTCTTTCAGTCCTTCTTTCTTCTTATCTTTCTTTTCTATTTCTTTCTTTGTTTCTATCTTTCCTTCTTTCTTCCTTTCTTTCTTTTCTTTCCTATTTTCTTTCTTTCTTTCCTTCTTTCTTTCTTTCTTTCTTCCTTTCTTTCTTTCTTTCTTTCTTTCTCTTTTTTTCATTCTGTCTTTCTTTCTTTCTTTCTTTCTATCTTTCTTTGAGTCTTTCTTTTTTTCTTCCTTTTTTCTTTCTTCCTATCCTTCTTTCCTTCTTTGTTTCTTTCTTTCTTTCTTTATTTCCTTGTTTGTTTGTTTCTTTCTTTCTTTCTTTCTATCTCTCTTTGATTCTTTCTTTCTTCCTTTCCATCTTTCTTTCTTTCTATCATTCTTACTTTGTTTCTTTCTTTCTATCTTTGTTTGTTTCTTTCTTGCTTTCTTTTCTCTCTCTTTCTCTCTTTCTTTCTTTCTGACTTGTTTGTTTCTTTTTTCTTTCTTTCTTTCCTTCATTCTTTGTTTCTCTCTTTCTTTCTGTCTTTCTCTCTTCCTCACTTCCTCTCTTTCTATCATTCTTTCCTTCTTTCTTTGTTTCCTTCCTTCTTTCTTTCTGTCTTTCTTTCTTTCGAACTTTCTCTCTTCCTCTGTTCCCCTCTTTGTATCATTCTTTCCTTCTTTCTTTCTTTCTTTTCTTCTTTCTTTCTGTCTTTCTTTCTTTCGATCTTTCTCTCTTCCCCTCTTTCACTCTTTCTTTCATTCTTTCTTTCTTTCCCTCTTTTTTTCTTTCTTTCTTTTCTTCTTTATTTATTTAATTGTTTCTATCTTTCTATCCTTGTTTCTTCCTTCCTTTCTTTCAGTCACTCTTTTTTTCTTTCTTTCTTTGTTTCTTTCTTTCTCTTTCTTTCTTTCTTTCTTTCTTTCTTTCTTTCTTTCTTTCTTTCTTTCTTTCTTTCTTTCGGTCTTTATTTCTTTCTGTCTTTCTTTCTTTCTTTCTTTCTTTCTTTCTATCTTTCTTTCTTTCTTTCTCTCTTCCTTTCATTCTTTCTTTCATTCTTTCTTTCTTTTCTCTTTCTTTCCTGGTTAGTTGCTTTCTTTCTTTCTTTCTTTCTATATTTCTTTCTTTCTTTCCTTCCTTCATTCTTTCCTTCTTTCTTTCTTTCTTTTCTTCTTTCTTTCTGTCTTTCTTTCTTTCGATCTTTCTCTCTTCCCCTCTTTCACTCTTTCTTTCATTCTTTCTTTCTTTCCCTCTTTTTTCTTTCTTTCTTTTCTTCTTTATTTATTTAATTCTTTCTATCTTTCTATCCTTGTTTCTTTCTTCGTTTCTTTCAGTCACTGTTTGTTTCTTTGTTTCTTTGTTTCTTTCTTTCTCTTTCTTTCTTACTTTCTTTCTGTCTTTATTTCTTTCTGTCTTTCTTTCTTTCTATCTTTCTTTCTTTCTCTCTTCCTTTCATTCTTTCTTTCATTCTTTCTTTCTTTTCTCTTTCTTTCCTGGTTACTTGCTCTCTTTCTTTCCTTCTTTCTTTCTATACTTCTTTCTTTCTTTCCTTCTTTCTTTCTTTCTTTCTTTCTATCTTTCTTTCTTTGTTTCTATCATTCTTTCTTTCTTCCTTCCTTTTTGCTCCCCTTCTTTCTTCCGTTCTTTCTGTCTTGCTTTGTTTCTTTCTTTCTTTCTTATGTTCTTTCTTTCTTTCTTTCCATCTTTCTTTCTATCTTTCTATCTTGCTTTCTTCCTTCCTTTGTTTCTTTCTTTCTTTCTGTCTTTCTTTGCTTCTCTCTTTCTCCCTTCCTCTCTTCCTCTCTTTGTTTCTTTCTTTCTATGTTTCTTTCTTTTTTCCTTCTTTCTTCCTTTCTTCCTTTCTTTCTGTCTTTCTCTCTATCGTCTCTTTCTCTCCTTCTTTCATTCTTTCTTTCTTTCCCTCTTTCTTTCTTTCTTTCTTTCTTGCTTGCTTTTTTTCTTTCTTTCTTACTTTCTTTCTTTCTTTCTTTCTTTCTTTCTTGCTTTCTTTCTATCTTTATTTTTTCGGTCTTTCTTTCTTTCTATCTTTCTTTCTCTCTTCCTTTCATTCTTTCTTTCATTCTTTCTTTCTTTTCTCTTTCTTTCCTGGTTACTTGCTTTCTTTCTTTATTTATTTCTTTCTATATTTCTTTCTTTCTTTCTTTCTATCTTTCTTTCTTTCTTTCTTTCTTTAAGTCTATCATTCTTTCTTTCTTCCTTTCTTTTTGCTCTCTTTCTTTCTTCCGTTCTTTCTGACTTTCTTTGTTTCTTTCATTCTTTCTTAGGTTCTTTCTTTCTTTGCTTCTATCTTTCTATCTTTCTATCTTTCTTTCTTGCTTTCTTCCTTCCTTTGTTTCTTTCTTTCTATTTTTTAATCCTTTCTTTCTTTCCTTCCTTCTTTCTTTCTTTCTTTCTTTCTCTCTTTCTTTCTTTCTTTCTTTCTTTCTTTCTTTCTTTCTGTCTTTCTCTCTTCCTCTCTTCCTCTCTTTCTCTCTTTTATTCATTCTTTCTTTTTTCCCTCCTTCTTTCCTTCTCTCTTATTTTCTTTCTTTGTTTCTTTCTGTCTTTCTCTCTCCCTCACATCCTCTCTTTCTCTCTTTCATTCATTCTTTCTTCTTTCTTTCCTTCTTTCTTTCCTTCTTTGTTTGTTTGTTTCTTTCTTTCTTTCTTTCTTCCTTTGTTTTTTCCCTCTTTCTTTGTTCCTTTCTTTCTGTCTTTCTTTTTTTCTTTCTTTCTTTCTTTCTTTCTTTCTTCGTTTCTTCCTTTCTTTCCTTCTTTCTTCCTTTCATTTTTCTCTCTTTATTTATTCTTTCCTTTCTGTCTTTCTTTGTTACTTTATTTCTTTCATTATTTCTTTCTTTCTTTCTTTCTTTCTTTCTTTCTTTCTTTCCGTCTTTCTCTCTTACTCACTTCCTCTCTTTCTCTCTCTTTCATTCTTTCTTTGTTTCTTTCTTTCCTTACATCTTTCTTTCTGTATATCTTTCTTTCTTTCTAACTTTCTTTCTTTCTCTCTTTCTTCCTTTCTTTCTTTCTGTCTATCTTTTTCCTTTCTTTCTGTCTTTCTTTGTTTCTTTCTTTCTTTGTTTGTTTGTTTGTTTCTTTCTTTCTTTCTTTCTTTCTTTCTATCGTAATTTCCTTCTTTCTTTCTTTGTTTCATTCTTTCTGTTTTTCTCTCATCCTCACTTCCGTTCTTTCTCTTTCTTTCATTCTTTCTTCCTTTCCCTCTTTCTTTCATTCTTTCTTTCCCCCCTTCGTTGTTTCTTACTTGCTTTCTTCCTTTCTATCTTTCTTTCTTTCTTCCTTCCTTCCTTTCTTTCTTTCTTTCTTTCTTTCCTTCTTCCTTTCTTTCTTTCTTTGGTTCTTTCTTTCCTTCCTCTTTCTTTCTTTCTTTCTTTCTTTCTTTCATCTTTCTTTCTATCTTCCTTTCTTCCTTTTCTTTCTTTCCTTTTTTGTTTCTTTCCTTCTTTCTTTCTTCATATTTCTTTCATTCTTTTTTTCTTTCTTGCCTTCTTGCTCTCTTTTTTCTTTCTGTCTTTCTTTCTTTCTTTCTTTCTATCTTTATTTGAATCATTCTTTCTTCCTTTCTTTACTTCTTTCTTTCTATCTTCCTATCTTTCTTTCAGTCCTTCTTTCTTCTTATCTTTCTTTCCCATTTCTTTCTTTGCTTCTTTCCTTCTTTGTTTCTTTGTTTCTTTCTTTCTATCTTTCGTTCCTTCTTTCTTTGTTTCCTTCTTTCTTTCTTTTATTCTTTCTCTCTTCCTCTCTTTTTCTCTTTCTTTCATTCTTTCTTTCCTTCCTTCTTTCTTTCTCACTTGCTTTCTTTCTTTCTTTGCTTCTTTCTTTCTTTCTGTCTTTCTCTCTTCCTCACTTCCTCTCTTGCTCTCTTTCTTTCATTCTTTCCTTCTTTCTCTCTTACTTGCTTTCTTTCTTTCATTCTTTCCCTCCCTCTTTCTTTCATTCTGGCTTGCTTTCTTTCTTTCTAACTTTCTTTCTTCCTCTCTTTCTTTCTTTCTTTCCTTCTTTCTTTCTTTCTTTCTTCCTTTCTTTTTTGTCTCTTTCTTCCTTTCCTTCTGTCTTTCTTTGTTTCCTTCTTTCTCTCTTTCTTTCTTTCTCTCTTTCTCTCTACCTCTCTTTCTTTCTTTCTTTCTTTCTTTCTCTGTGTGTTTCTTTCTTTCCTTCCTTCTTTCTTTGTTTCTATCTTTCCTTCTTTCTTCCTTTCTTTCTTTTCTTTCCTATTTTCTTTCTTTCTTTCTTTCCTTCTTTCTTTCTTTCTTCCTTTCTTTCTTTCTCTTTTTTTCATTTTCTCTTTCTTTCTTTCTATTTTTCTATGTTTCTTTCTTTTTTCCTTCTTTTTTCCTTTCTTCCTTTCTTTCTGTCTTTCTCTCTATCCTCTCTTTCTCTCCTTCTTTCATTCTTTCTTTCTTTCCCTTTTTCTTTCTTTCTTACTTGCTTCCTTTCTTTCTTTATTTCTTTTTGTCTTTCTGTCTTCCTTTCTTGCTTTCCTTCTTTCTTTCCTTCTTTGTTTGTTTCTTTCTTTCTTTCTTTCTTTCTTCCTTTGTTTTTTCTCTCTTTCTTTGTTCCTTTCTTTCTGTCTTTCTTTTTTTCTTTCTTTCTTTCTTTCTTTCTTTCTTCGTTTCTTCCTTTCTTTCCTTCTTTCTTCCTTTCTTTTTTCTCTCTTTATTTATTCTTTCCTTTCTGTCTTTCTTTGTTACTTTATTTCTTTCATTATTTCTTTCTTTCTTTCTTTCTTTCTTTCCGTCTTTCTCTCTTACTCACTTCCTCTCTTTCTCTCTCTTTCATTCTTTCTTTGTTTCTTTCTTTCCTTACTTCTTTCTTTCTGTATATCTTTCTTTCTTTCTAACTTTCTTTCTTTCTCTCTTTCCTCCTTTCTTTCTTTCTGTCTATCTTTTTCCTTTCTTTCTGTCTTTCTTTGTTTCTTTCTTTCTTTGTTTGTTTGTTTGTTTCTTTCTTTCTTTCTTTCTTTCTTTCTTTCTATCGTAATTTCCTTCTTTCTTTCTTTGTTTCATTCTTTCTGTTTTTCTCTCATCCTCACTTCCGTTCTTTCTCTTTCTTTCATTCTTTCTTCCTTTCCCTCTTTCTTTCATTCTCTCTTTCCCCCCTTCGTTGTTTCTTACTTGCTTTCTTTCTTTCTATCTTTCTTTCTTCCTTCCTTCCTTCCTTTCTTTCTTTCTTTCTTTCTTTCCTTCTTCCTTTCTTTCTTTCTTTGGTTCTTTCTTTCCTTCCTCTTTCTTTCTTTCTTTCTTTCTTTCTTTCATCTTTCTTTCTATCTTCCTTTCTTCCTTTTCTTTCTTTCCTTTTTTGTTTCTTTCCTTCTTTCTTTCTTCATATTTCTTTCATTCTTTTTTTCTTTCTTGCCTTCTTTCTCTCTTTTTTCTTTCTGTCTTTCTTTCTTTCTTTCTTTCTTTCTTTCTATCTTTATTTGAATCATTCTTTCTTCCTTTCTTTACTTCTTTCTTTCTATCTTCCTATCTTTCTTTCAGTCCTTCTTTCTTCTTATCTTTCTTTCCCATTTCTTTCTTTGCTTCTTTCCTTCTTTGTTTCTTTGTTTCTTTCTTTCTATCTTTCTTTCCTTTGTTTCCTTCTTTCTTTCTTTTATTCTTTCTCTCTTCCTCTCTTTCTCTCTTTCTTTCATTCTTTCTTTCCTTCCTTCTTTCTTTCTCACTTGCTTTCTTTCTTTCTTTGCTTCTTTCTTTCTTTCTGTCTTTCTCTCTTCCTCACTTCCTCTCTTGCTCTCTTTCTTTCATTCTTTCCTTCTTTCTCTCTTACTTGCTTTCTTTCTTTCATTCTTTCTTTCCCTCTTTCTTTCATTCTGGCTTGCTTTCTTTCTTTCTAACTTTCTTTCTTCCTCTCTTTCTTTCTTTCCTTCTTTCTTTCTTTCTTTCTTTCTTTCTTCCTTTCTTTTTTGTCTCTTTCTTCCTTTCTTTCTGTCTTTCTTTGTTTCCTTCTTTCTCTCTTTCTTTCTTTCTCTCTTTCTCTCTACCTCTCTTTCTTTCTTTCTTTCTTTCTTTCTTTCTTTCTTTCTTTCTGTGTTTCTTTCTTTCCTTCCTTCTTTCTTTGTTTCTATCTTTCCTTCTTTCTTCCTTTCTTTCTTTTCTTTCCTATTTGCTTTCTTTCTTTCTTTCCTTCTTTCTTTCTTTCTTCCTTTCTTTCTTTCTCTTTTTTTCATTCTGTCTTTCTTTCTTTCTATTTTTCTATGTTTCTTTCTTTTTTCCTTCTTTTTTCCTTTCTTCCTTTCTTTCTGTCTTTTTTCTCTATCCTCTCTTTCTCTCCTTCTTTCATTCTTTCTTTCTTTCCCTCTTTCTTTCTTTCTTTCTTGCTTGCTTTTTTTCTTTCTTTCTTACTTTCTTTCTTTCTTTCCTTCTTTCTTTCTTCCTTTCCATCTTTCTTTCTTTCTATCATTCTTACTTTGTTTCTTTCTTTCTATCTTTGTTTGTTTCTTTCTTGCTTTCTTTTCTCTCTCTTTCTCTCTTCCTTTCTTTCTGACTTGTTTGTTTCTTTCTTTTTTCTTTCTTTCTTTCCTTCATTCTTTGTTTCTCTCTTTCTTTCTGTATTTCTCTCTTCCTCACCTTCTCTCTTTCTATCATTCTTTCCTTCTTTCTGTGTTTCCTTCCTTCTTTCTTTCTGTCTTTCTTTCTTTCGATCTTTCTCTCTTCCTCTGTTCCTCTCTTTCTATCATTCTTTCCTTCTTTCTTTCTTTCCTTCTTTCTTTCTGTCTTTCTTTCTTTCGATCTTTCTCTCTTCCCCTCTTTCACTCTTTCTTTCATTCTTTCTTTCTTTGCCTCTTTTTTTCTTTCTGTCTTTCCTTCTTTATTTATTTAATTCTTTCTATCTTTCTATCTTTGTTTCCTTCTTCCTTTCTTTCAGTCACTCTTTGTTTCTTTCTTTCTTTGTTTCTTTCTTTCTTTCTCTTTCTTTCTTTCTTTCTTTCTTTCTGTCTTTCTCTCTTCCTCTCTTTCTCTCTTTCTTTTATTCTTTCTTTCTCTCCCTCTTTCTTTCTTGCTTTCTTTCTATCTTTATTTCTTTCTGTCTCTTTCTTTCTTTCCTTCTATCTTTCTTTCTTTCTCTCTTCCTTTCATTCTTTCTTTCATTCTTTCTTTCTTTTCTCTTCCTTTCCTGGTTACTTGCTTTCTTTCTTTCTTTCTTTCTTTCTTTCTTTCTTTCTTTCTTTCTTTCTTTCTTTCTATATTTCTTTCTTTCTTTCCTTCCTTCCTTCTTTCTTTCTTTCTTTCTATCTTTCTTTCTTTCTATCTTGATTTCTATCATTCTTTCTTCCTTCATTCCTTTTTGCTCTCTTTCTTTCGTTCTTTCTGTCTTTCTTTGTTTCTTTCTTTCTTAGGTTCTTTCTTTCTTTCCTTCTTTCTTTCTTTCTTTCTTTCTTGCTTTCTTCCTTCCTTTGTTTCTTTCTTTCTATATTTCTTTGATTCTTTCTTTCTTTCTATTTTTTAATCCTTTCTTTCTTTCTTTCTTTCTTTCTTTCTTTTTTTCTGTCTTGCTCTCTTCCTCTCTTCCTCTCTTTCTCTCTTTAATTCATTCTTTCTTTTTCCCTCTTTCTTTCCTTCTCTCTTATTTTCTTTCTTTGTTTATTTCTGTCTTTCTCTCTCCCTCACATCCTCTCTTTCTCTCTTTCATTCATTCTTTCTTTCTTTCCCTTTCTCTTTCTTTCTTACTTGCTTCCTTTCTTTCTTTATTTCTTTTTGTCTTTCTGTCTTTCTTTCTTTCTTTCTTTCTTTCCTTCTTTGTTTCTTTCTTTCTTTCTTTCTTCCTTTGTTTTTTCTCTCTTTCTTTCTTACTTTCATTCTGTCTTTCTTTCTTTCTTTCTTTCTTTCTTTCTTTCTTTCTTTTTTCCTTTCTTCCTTTCTTTCCTTCTTTCTTCCTTTCTTTTTTCTCTCTTTCTTTCTTCTTTCCTTTCTGTCTTTCTTTGTTACTTTCTTTCTTTCTTTCTTTCCGTCTTTCTCTCTTCCTCACTTCCTCTCTTTCTTTCATTCTTTCTTTGTTTCTTTCTTTCCTTACTTCTTTCTTTCTGTATATCTTTCTTTCTTTCTCCCTTTCTTTCTTACTCTCTTTCTTCCTTTCTTTCTTTCTGTCCATCTTTTACCTTTCTTTCGATCTTTCTTTGTTTCCTTGTTTCTTTGTTTCTTTATTTCTTTGTTTCTTTGTTTCTTTCTTTCTTTCTTTCTTCCTTTCTTTCTATCGTTCTTTCCTTCTTTCTTTCTTTGTTTCTTTCTTTCTGTCTTTCTCTCTTCCTCACTTCCTTTCTTTCTCTTTCTTTCATTCTTTCTTCCTTTCTCTCTTTCTTTCTTTCTTAATTGCTTTCTTTCTTCCTTTCTTTCTTTCTGTCCGTCATTCTTTCTTACTTTGTTTCTTTCTTTCTTTCTGTCTTTCTCTCTTTCTTGCTTTCTTTCTTTCCTTCTTTCTTTGGTTCTTTCTTTCCTTCCTCTTTCTTTCTTTCTTTCTTTCTTTCATCTTTCTTTCTATCTTCCTTTCTTCCTTTTCTTTCTTTTTGGCTTTCTTTGTTTCCTTTTTTGTTTCTTTCCTTCTTTCTTTCTTCCTATTTCTTTCATTCTTTTTTTCTTTCTTGCCTTCTTTCTCTCTTATTTTCTTTCTGTCTTTCTTTCTTTCTTTCTTTCTATCTTTATTTGAAACATTCTTTCATTCTTTCTTTCCCTCTTTCTTTCTTTCTTTCTTGCTTGCTTTTTTTCTTTCTTTCTTACTTTCTTTCTTTCTTTCTTTCCTTCTTTCTTTCTTCCTTTCTTTCTGTCTTTCTTTGTTTCCTTCTTTCTCTCTTTCTTTCTTTCTCTCTTTCTCTCTACCTCTCTTTCTTTCTTTCTTTCTTTCTTTCTTTCTGTGTTTCTTTCTTTCCTTCCTTCTTTCTTTGTTTCTATCTTTCCTTCTTTCTTCCTTTCTTTCTTTTCTTTCCTATTTGCTTTCTTTCTTTCTTTCCTTCTTTCTTTCTTTCTTCCTTTCTTTCTTTCTCTTTTTTTCATTCTGTCTTTCTTTCTTTCTATTTTTCTATGTTTCTTTCTTTTTTCCTTCTTTTTTCCTTTCTTCCTTTCTTTCTGTCTTTTTTCTCTATCCTCTCTTTCTCTCCTTCTTTCATTCTTTCTTTCTTTCCCTCTTTCTTTCTTTCTTTCTTGCTTGCTTTTTTTCTTTCTTTCTTACTTTCTTTCTTTCTTTCCTTCTTTCTTTCTTCCTTTCCATCTTTCTTTCTTTCTATCATTCTTACTTTGTTTCTTTCTTTCTATCTTTGTTTGTTTCTTTCTTGCTTTCTTTTCTCTCTCTTTCTCTCTTCCTTTCTTTCTGACTTGTTTGTTTCTTTCTTTTTTCTTTCTTTCTTTCCTTCATTCTTTGTTTCTCTCTTTCTTTCTGTATTTCTCTCTTCCTCACCTTCTCTCTTTCTATCATTCTTTCCTTCTTTCTGTGTTTCCTTCCTTCTTTCTTTCTGTCTTTCTTTCTTTCGATCTTTCTCTCTTCCTCTGTTCCTCTCTTTCTATCATTCTTTCCTTCTTTCTTTCTTTCCTTCTTTCTTTCTGTCTTTCTTTCTTTCGATCTTTCTCTCTTCCCCTCTTTCACTCTTTCTTTCATTCTTTCTTTCTTTGCCTCTTTTTTTCTTTCTGTCTTTCCTTCTTTATTTATTTAATTCTTTCTATCTTTCTATCTTTGTTTCCTTCTTCCTTTCTTTCAGTCACTCTTTGTTTCTTTCTTTCTTTGTTTCTTTCTTTCTTTCTCTTTCTTTCTTTCTTTCTTTCTTTCTGTCTTTCTCTCTTCCTCTCTTTCTCTCTTTCTTTTATTCTTTCTTTCTCTCCCTCTTTCTTTCTTGCTTTCTTTCTATCTTTATTTCTTTCTGTCTCTTTCTTTCTTTCCTTCTATCTTTCTTTCTTTCTCTCTTCCTTTCATTCTTTCTTTCATTCTTTCTTTCTTTTCTCTTCCTTTCCTGGTTACTTGCTTTCTTTCTTTCTTTCTTTCTTTCTTTCTTTCTTTCTTTCTTTCTATATTTCTTTCTTTCTTTCCTTCCTTCCTTCTTTCTTTCTTTCTTTCTATCTTTCTTTCTTTCTATCTTGATTTCTATCATTCTTTCTTCCTTCATTCCTTTTTGCTCTCTTTCTTTCGTTCTTTCTGTCTTTCTTTGTTTCTTTCTTTCTTAGGTTCTTTCTTTCTTTCCTTCTTTCTTTCTTTCTTTCTTTCTTGCTTTCTTCCTTCCTTTGTTTCTTTCTTTCTATATTTCTTTGATTCTTTCTTTCTTTCTATTTTTTAATCCTTTCTTTCTTTCTTTCTTTCTTTCTTTCTTTTTTTCTGTCTTGCTCTCTTCCTCTCTTCCTCTCTTTCTCTCTTTAATTCATTCTTTCTTTTTCCCTCTTTCTTTCCTTCTCTCTTATTTTCTTTCTTTGTTTATTTCTGTCTTTCTCTCTCCCTCACATCCTCTCTTTCTCTCTTTCATTCATTCTTTCTTTCTTTCCCTTTCTCTTTCTTTCTTACTTGCTTCCTTTCTTTCTTTATTTCTTTTTGTCTTTCTGTCTTTCTTTCTTTCTTTCTTTCTTTCCTTCTTTGTTTCTTTCTTTCTTTCTTTCTTCCTTTGTTTTTTCTCTCTTTCTTTCTTACTTTCATTCTGTCTTTCTTTCTTTCTTTCTTTCTTTCTTTCTTTCTTTTTTCCTTTCTTCCTTTCTTTCCTTCTTTCTTCCTTTCTTTTTTCTCTCTTTCTTTCTTCTTTCCTTTCTGTCTTTCTTTGTTACTTTCTTTCTTTCTTTCTTTCCGTCTTTCTCTCTTCCTCACTTCCTCTCTTTCTTTCATTCTTTCTTTGTTTCTTTCTTTCCTTACTTCTTTCTTTCTGTATATCTTTCTTTCTTTCTCCCTTTCTTTCTTACTCTCTTTCTTCCTTTCTTTCTTTCTGTCCATCTTTTACCTTTCTTTCGATCTTTCTTTGTTTCTTTGTTTCTTTGTTTCTTTATTTCTTTGTTTCTTTGTTTCTTTCTTTCTTTCTTTCTTCCTTTCTTTCTATCGTTCTTTCCTTCTTTCTTTCTTTGTTTCTTTCTTTCTGTCTTTCTCTCTTCCTCACTTCCTTTCTTTCTCTTTCTTTCATTCTTTCTTCCTTTCTCTCTTTCTTTCTTTCTTAATTGCTTTCTTTCTTCCTTTCTTTCTTTCTGTCCGTCATTCTTTCTTACTTTGTTTCTTTCTTTCTTTCTGTCTTTCTCTCTTTCTTGCTTTCTTTCTTTCCTTCTTTCTTTGGTTCTTTCTTTCCTTCCTCTTTCTTTCTTTCTTTCTTTCTTTCATCTTTCTTTCTATCTTCCTTTCTTCCTTTTCTTTCTTTTTGGCTTTCTTTGTTTCCTTTTTTGTTTCTTTCCTTCTTTCTTTCTTCCTATTTCTTTCATTCTTTTTTTCTTTCTTGCCTTCTTTCTCTCTTATTTTCTTTCTGTCTTTCTTTCTTTCTTTCTTTCTATCTTTATTTGAAACATTCTTTCATTCTTTCTTTCCCTCTTTCTTTCTTTCTTGCTTGCTTTTTTTCTTTCTTTCTTACTTTCTTTCTTTCTTTCTTTCCTTCTTTCTTTCTTTCCATCTTTCTTTCTTTCTATCATTCTTACTTTGTTTCTTTCTTTCTATCTTTGTTTGTTTCTTTCTTGCTTTCTTTTCTCTCTCTTTCTCTCTTCCTTTCTTTCTGACTTGTTTGTTTCTTTCTTTTTTCTTTCTTTCTTTCCTTCATTCTTTGTTTCTCTCTTTCTTTCTGTATTTCTCTCTTCCTCACCTTCTCTCTTTCTATCATTCTTTCCTTCTTTCTGTGTTTCCTTCCTTCTTTCTTTCTGTCTTTCTTTCTTTCGATCTTTCTCTCTTCCTCTGTTCCTCTCTTTCTATCATTCTTTCCTTCTTTCTTTCTTTCCTTCTTTCTTTCTGTCTTTCTTTCTTTCGATCTTTCTCTCTTCCCCTCTTTCACTCTTTCTTTCATTCTTTCTTTCTTTGCCTCTTTTTTTCTTTCTTTCTTTCCTTCTTTATTTATTTTATTCTTTCTATCTTTCTATCTTTGTTTCCTTCTTCCTTTCTTTCAGTCACTCTTTGTTTCTTTCTTTCTTTGTTTCTTTCTTTCTTTCTCTTTCTTTCTTTCTTTCTTTCTTTCTTTCTTTCTGTCTTTCTCTCTTCCTCTCTTTCTCTCTTTCTTTTATTCTTTCTTTCTCTCCCTCTTTCTTTCTTGCTTTCTTTCTATCTTTATTTCTTTCTGTCTTTCTTTCTTTCTTTCTTTCTTTCTTTCTATCTTTCTTTCTTTCTCTCTTCCTTTCATTCTTTCTTTCATTCTTTCTTTCTTTTCTCTTCCTTTCCTGGTTACTTGCTTTCTTTCTTTCTTTCTTTCTTTCTTTCTTTCTTTCTTTCTTTCTATATTTCTTTCGTTCCTTCCTTCTTTCTTTCTTTCTTTCTTTCTTTCAATCTTTCTTTCTTTCTATCTTGGTTTCTACCATTCTTTCTTCCTTCCTTTTTGCTCTCTTTCTTTCGTTCTTTCTGTCTTTCTTTGTTTCTTTCTTTCTTTCTTAGGTTCTTTCTTTCTTTCCTTCTTTCTTTCTATCTTTCTTTCTTGCTTTCTTCCTTCCTTTGTTTCTTTCTTTCTATATTTCTTTGATTCTTTCTTTCTTTCTATTTTTTAATCCTTTCTTTCTTTCTTTCTTTCTTTTTTTCTGTCTTGCTCTCTTCCTCTCTTCCTCTCTTTCTCTCTTTAATTCATTCTTTCTTTTTCCCTCTTTCTTTCCTTTTCTCTTATTTTCTTTCTTTGTTTATTTCTGTCTTTCTCTCTCCCTCACATCCTCTCTTTCTCTCTTTCATTCATTCTTTCTTTCTTTCCCTTTCTCTTTCTTTCTTACTTGCTTCCTTTCTTTCTTTATTTCTTTTTGTCTTTCTGTCTTTCTTTCTTTCTTTCCTTCTTTGTTTCTTTCTTTCTTTCTTTCTTCCTTTGTTTTTTATCTCTTTCTTTCTTCCTTTCATTCTGGCTTTCTTTTTTTCTTTCTTTCTTTCTTTCTTCCTTTGTTCCTTTCTTTCCTTCTTTCTTCCTTTCTTTTTTCTCTCTTTCTTTCTTCTTTCCTTTCTGTCTTTCTTTGTTACTTTCTTTCTTTCTTTCTTTCCGTCTTTCTCTCTTCCTCACTTCCTGTCTTTCTTTCATTCTTTCTTTGTTTCTTTCTTTCCTTACTTCTTTCTTTCTGTATATCTTTCTTTCTTTCTCCCTTTCTTTCTTACTCTCTTTCTTCCTTTCTTTCTTTCTGTCTATCTTTTACCTTTCTTTCTGTCTTTCTTTGTTTCTTTGTTTCTTTGTTTCTTTATTTCTTTGTTTCTTTGTTTCTTTCTTTCTTTCTTCCTTTCTTTCTATCGTTCTTTCCTTCTTTCTTTCTTTGTTTCTTTCTTTCTGTCTTTCTCTCTTCCTCACTTCCTTTCTTTCTCTTTCTTTCATTCTTTCTTCCTTTCTCTCTTTCTTTCTTTCTTTCTTTCTTAATTGCTTTCTTTCTTCCTTTCTTTCTTTCTGTCCGTCATTCTTTCTTACTTTGTTTCTTTCTTTCTTTCTGTCTTTCTCTCTTTCTTGCTTTCTTTCTTTCCTTCTTTCTTTCTTTCTTTGGTTCTTTCTTTCCTTCCTCTTTCTTTCTTTCTTTCATCTTTCTTTCTATCTTCCTTTCTTCCTTTTCTTTCTTTTTGGCTTTCTTTGTTTCCTTTTTTGTTTCTTTCCTTCTTTCTTTCTTCCTATTTCTTTCATTCTTTTTTTCTTTCTTGCCTTCTTTCTCTCTTATTTTCTTTCTGTCTTTCTTTCTTTCTTTCTTTCTATCTTTATTTGAAACATTCTTTCTTTCTTCCTTTCTTTACTTCTTTCTTTCTATCTAACTTTCTTTCTTTCTGTCCTTCCTTCTTCTTATCTTTCTTTCCTATTTCTTTCTTCGCTTCTTTCCTTCTTTGTTTCTTTGTTTGTTTGTTTCTTTCTTTCTTTCCTTTTATCTTTCTTTGATTGTTTCTTGCTTTGTTTCTTTCTTTCTATCTTTCTTTCCTTCTTTCTTTGTTTCCTTCTTTCTTTCTTTTTTTCTTTCTCTCTTCCTCTCTTTCTCTCTTTCTTTCATTCTTTCCTTCCTTCCTTCTTTCTTTCTCACTTGCTTTCTTTCTTTCTTTCTTTCTAATTTTCTTTCTTTCTCTCTTCATTTGTTTGTTTCTTTCTTTCTTTCTTTCTTTCTTTCTTTCTTTCTTTCTTTCTTTCTTTCTTCTTTCTTCTGTCTTCTCTCTTCCTCACTTCCTCTCTTGCTCTCTTTCTTTCATTCTTTCCTTCTTTCTTCTTTCTTTCTTTCTTGCTTTCTTTCTTTCATTCTTTCTTTCCCTCTTTCTTTCATTCTTACTTGCTTTCTTTCTTTCTAACTTTCTTTCTTCCTCTCTTTCTTTCTTTCTTCCTCTGTTTCTTTCTTTCCTTCATTCTTTCTTTCTTTCTTACTTTCTTTTTTCTCTCTTTCTTCCTTTCTTTCTGTCTTTCTTTGTTTCCTTCTTTCTCTCTTTCTTTCTTTCTCTCTTTCTCTCTACCTCTCTTTCTTTCTGTGTTTCTTTCCTTCCTGCCTTCTTTCTTTGTTTCTATCTTTCCTTCTTTCTTCCTTTCTTTCTTTTCTTTCCTATTTTCTTTCTTTCTTTCTTTCCTTCTTTCTTTCTTTCTTCCTTTCTTTCTTTCTCTTTTTTCATTCTGTCTTTCTTTCTTTCTTTCTATCTTTCTTTGAGTCTTTCTTTTTTTCTTCCTTTTTTCTTTCTTCCTATCCTTCTTTCCTTCTTTCTTTCTATCTTTCTTTCTTTACTTATTTCCTTGTTTGTTTGTTTCCTTCTTTCTTTCTATCTCTCTTTGATTCTTTCTTTCTTCCTTTCCATCTTTCTTTCTTTCTATCATTCTTACTTTGTTTTTTTCTTTCTATCATTGTTTGTTTCTTTCTTGCTTTCTTTTCTTTCTCTTTCTCTCTTCCTTTCTTTCTGACTTGTTTGTTTCTTTCTTTTTTCTTTCTTTCTTGCTTTCTTTTCTCTCTCTTTCTCTCTTCCTTTCTTTCTGACTTGTTTGTTTCTTTCTTTTTTCTTTCTTTCTTTCCTTCATTCTTTGTTTCTCTCTTTCTTTCTGTCTTTCTCCCTTCCTCTCTTCCTCTCTTTGTTTGTTTCTTTCTTTCTTTCTATGTTTCTTTCTTTTTTCCTTCTTTCTTCCTTTCTTCCTTTCTTTCTGTCTTTCTCTCTATCCTCTCTTTCTCTCCTTCTTTCATTCTTTGTTTCTTTCCCTCCTTCTTTCTTTCTTTCTTTCTTTCTTTCTTGCTTGCTTTTTTTCTTTCTTTCTTTCTTTCTTACATACTTTCTTTCTTTCTTTCTTTCTTTCTTTATTTCTTTCTCTCTTTCTTCCTTTCTTTCTGTCTTTCTCTCTTCCACTCTTCCACTCTTCCTCTCTTTCTTTCATTCTTTCTTTCTCTGCCTCTTTCTTTCTTCCTTTCTCTCTTTCTTTCTATCCTTCTTTCTTAGTTTTTTTCTTCCTTTCTTTTTTCTATCTTTCTTTGTTCCATTCTTTCTGTCTTTCTTTGTTTCTTTCTTTCTGTCTTTCCTTCTAAGTTTCTTTCTTTCCCTCTTTCTTTCTTTCTTTCTTTCTATCTTTCTTTGAGTCTTTCTTTTTTTCTTCCTTTTTTCTTTCTTCCTATCCTTCTTTCCTTCTTTCTTTCTTTATTTCCTTGTTTGTTTCTTTATTTCTTTCTTTCTATCTCTCTTTGATTCCTTCTTTCTTCCTTTCTTCCTTTCTTTCTGTCTTTCTCTCTATCCTCTCTTTCTCTCCTTCTTTCATTCTTTCTTTCTTTCCCTCCTTCTTTCTTTCTTTCTTTCTTTCTTTCTTGCTTGCTTTTTTTCTTTCTTTCTTTCTTTCTTACTTACTTTCTTTCTTTCTTTCTTTCTTTCTTTCCTTCTTTCTCTCTCTTTCTTCCTTTCTTTCTGTCTTTCTCTCTTCCACTCTTTCTCTCTTTCTTTCATTCTTTCTTTCTCTGCCTCTTTCTTTCTTCCTTTCTCTCTTTCTTTCTATCTTTCTTTCTAGTTTTCTCTCTTCCTCTCTTTCTCTCTCTTTCTTTCTTTCTTTCTTTCTTTCTTTTTTCTTTCTTTCTTTCTTTCTTTCTTTTTTCTTTCTTTCTTTCTTTCTTTCTTTCTTTCTTTCTTTCTTTCTATCTTTCTTTGAGTCTTTCTTTTTTTCTTCCTTTTTTTCTTTCTTCCTATCCTTCTTTCTTTCTTTCTTTCCTTCTTTATTTCCTTGTTTGTTGGTTTGTTTGTTTCTTTCTATCTCTCTTTGATTCCTTCTTTCTTCCTTTCCATCTTTCTTTCTATCATTCTTACTTTGTTTCTTTCTTTCTATCTTTGTTTGTTTCTTTCTTGCTTTCTTTTCTCTCTCTTTCTCTCTTCCTTTCTTTCTGACTTGTTTGTTTCTTTCTTTTTTCTTTCTTTCTTTCCTTCATTATTATTTTTTCTCTCTTTCTTTATGTCTTTCTCTCTTCCTCACTTCCTCTCTTTCTATCATTCTTTCCTTCTTTCTTTCTTTCCTTCCTTCTTTCTTTCTGTCTTTCTTTCTTTCGATCTTTCTCTCTTCCTCTGTTCCTCTCTTTCTATCATTCTTTCCTTCTTTCTTTCTTTCCTTCTTTCTTTCTGTCTTTCTTTCTTTCGATCTTTCTCTCTTCCCCTCTTTCACTCTTTCTTTCATTCTTTCTTTCTTTCCCTCTTTTTTCTTTCTTTCCTTCTTTATTTATTTAATTCTTTCTATCTTTCTATCTTTGTTTCTTTCTTCCTTTCTTTCAGTCACTCTTTGTTTCTTTCTTTCTTTGTTTCCTTCTTTCTTTCTCTTTCTTTCTTTCTTTCTTTCTTTCTTTCTTTCTTTCTTTCTTTCTCTCTCTTTCTTTCATTCTTTCTTTCTGTCCCTCTTTCTTTCTTGCTTTCTTCCTATCTTTACTTCTTTCTTTGTGTCTTTCTTTCTTTCTTTCTATCTTTCTTTCTTTCTCTCTTTCTTTCATTCTTTCTTTCATTCTTTCTTTCTTTTCTCTTTCTTTCTTGTTACTTGCTTTCTTTCTTTCTTTCTTTCTTTCTATATTTCTTTCTTTCTTTCCTTCCTTCCTTCCTTCTTTCTTTCTTTCTTTCTTTCTTTCTATCTTTCTTTCTTTCTTTGTTTCTATCATTCTTTCTTTCTTCCTTTCTTTTTGCTCTGTTTGTTCCGTTTCTGTCTTTCTTTGTTTGTTTCTTTTTTTCTTAGGTTCCTTCTTTCTTTCCTTCTTTCTTTCTATCTTTCTTTCTTTCTTCCTTCCTTTCTTTCTCTCTTTCTTTCTTTCCTTCTTCCTTTCTTTCTTTCTTTGGTTCTTTCTTTCCTTCCTCTTTCTTTCTTTCTTTCTTTCTTTCTTTCTTTCTTTCTTTCTTTCTTTCTTTCTTTCTTTCTTTCTTTCAAATTTCTTTCTATCTTCCTTTCTTCCTTTTCTTTCTTTTTGGCTTTCTTTGTTTCCTTTTTTGTTTCTTTCCTTCTTTCTTTCTTCCTATTTCTTTCATTCTCTTTTTCTTTCTTGCTTTCTTTCTCTCTTTTTTTCTTTCTGTCTTTCTTTCTTTCTTTCTATCTTTATTTGAATCATTCTTTCTTTCTTCCTTTCTTTACTTCTTTCTTTCTATTTTCCTTTCTTTCTTTCTGTCCTTCTTCCTTCTTATCTTTCTTTCCTATTTCTTTCTTCGCTTCTTTCCTTCTTTGTTTCTTTGTTTGTTTGTTTCTTTTTTTCTTTCCTTTTATCTTTCTTTGATTCTTTCTTGCTTTGTTTCTTTCTTTCTATCTTTCTTTCGTTCTTTCTTTGTATACTTCTTTCTTTCTTTTTTTCTTTCTCTCTTGCTCTCTTTCTCCCTTTCTTTCATTCTTTCTTTCCTTCCTTCTTTCTTTCTCACTTGCCTTCTTTCCTTCTTTCTTTCTAATTTTCTTTCTTTCTCTCTTCATTTGTTTATTTCTTTCTTTCTTTGTTTCTTTCTTTCTTTCTTTCTTTCTTTCTGACTTTCTCTCTTCCTCACTTCCTGTCTTGCTCTCTTTCTATCATTCTTTCCTTCTTTCTTTCTTACTTGCTTTCTTTCATTCTTTCTTTCCCTCTTTCTTTCATTCTTACTTGCTTTCTTTCTTTCTAACTTTCTTTCTTCCTCTCTTTCTTTCTTTCCGTCTTTCTTTCTTTCTTTCTTCCTTACTTTTTTCTCTCTTTCTTCCTTTCTTTCTGTCTTTCTTTGTTTCCTTCTTTCTCTCTTTCTTTCTTTCTTTCTTTCTCTCTACCTCTCTTTCTTCTTTCTTTCTTTCTTTCTTTCCTTTCTTCTTTCTTTCTTTCTTTCTTTCTTTCTTTCTTTCTTTCTGTGTTTCTTTCTTTCCTTCCTTCTCTCTTTGTTTCTATCTTTCCTTCTTTCTTCCTTTCTTTCTTTTCTTTCCTATTTTCTTTCTTTCTGTCTTTCCTTCTTTCTTTCTTCCTTTCTTTCTTTCTCTTTTTTTCATTCTGTCTTTCTTTCTTTCTATCTTTCTTTGAGTCTTTCTTTTTTTTCTTCCTTTTTTCTTTCTTCCTATCCTTCTTTCCTTCTTTCGTTCTTTCTTTCTTTGTTTCTTTCTTTCTTTCTTTATTTCCTTGTTTGTTTGTTTCTTTCTTTCTTTCTATCTCTCTTTGATTCTTTCTTTCTTCCTTTCCATCTTTCTTTCTATCATTCTTACTTTGTTTCTTTCTTTCTATCTTGTTTGTTTCTTTCTTGCTTTCTTTTCTCTCTCTTTCTCTCTTCCTTTCTTTCTGACTTGTTTGTTTCTTTCTTTTTTCTTTCTTTCTTTCTTGCTTTCTTTTCCCTCTCTTTCTCTCTTCCTTTCTTTCTGACTTGTTTCTTTCTTTCTTTTTTCTTTCTTTCTTTCCTTCATTCTTTGTTTCTCTCTTTCTTTCTGTCTTTCTCCCTTCCTCTCTTCCTCTCTTTGTTTCTTTCATTCCATGTTTCTTTCTTTTTTCCTTCTTTCTTCCTTTCTTCCTTTCTTTCTGTCTTTCTCTCTATCCTCTCTTTCTCTCCTTCTTTCATTCTTTCTTTCTTTCCCTCTTTCTTTCTTTCTTTCTTTGTTTTCTCTCTCTTTATTTCTTCCTTTATTTCTGTCTTTCCTTTTTTCTTTCTTTCTTTCTTTCCTTCTTTTTTCTATCTTTCTATCTTTCTTTCTTGCTTTCTTCCTCCCTTAGTTTATTTCCTTCTTTCTTTCTTTCTGTATTTCTTTGATTGTTTCTTTCTTTCTATTTTTTAATCCTTCCTTTCTTTCTTTCTTTCTTTCTTTCTTTTTTTCTGTCTTGCTCTCTTCCTCTCTTCCTCTCTTTCTCTCTTTAATTCATTCTTTCCTTTTTCCCTCTTTCTTTCCTTCTCTTTTATTTTCTTTTTTTGTTTATTTCTGTCTTTCTCTCTCCCTCACATCCTCTCTTTCTCTCTTTCATTCATTCTTTCTTTCTTTCTCTTTTTCTTTCTTTCTTACTTGCTTCCTTTCTTTCTTTATTTCTTTTTGTCTTTCTGTCTTCCTTTCTTTCTTTCTTTCTTTCTTTCTTTCTTTCTTTCTTTCTTTCTTTCCTTCTTTGTTTCTTTCTTTCTTTCTTCCTTTGTTTTTTCTCTCTTTCTTTCTTCCTTTCTTTCGGTCTTTCTTTTTTTCTTTCTTTCTTTCTTTCTTCCTTTCTTCCTTTCTTTCCTTCTTTCTTCCTTTCTTTTTTCTCTCTTTCTTTCTTCTTTCCTTTCTGTCTTTCTTTGTTACTTTCTTTCTTTCTTTCTTTCCGTCTTTCTCTCTTCCTCACTTCCTCTCTTTCTTTCATTCTTTCTTTGTTTCTTTCTTTCCTTACTTCTTTCTTTCTGTATATCTTTCTTTCTTTCTCTCTTTCTTCCTTTCTTTCTTTCTGTCTATCTTTTTCCTTTCTTTCTGTCTTTCTTTGTTTCTTTCTTTCTTTGTTTCTTTGTTTCTTTCTTTCATTCTTTCTTTCTTTCTTCCTTTCTTTCTATCGTTCTTTCCTTCTTTCTTTCTTTGCTTCTTTCTTTCTGTCTTTCTCTCTTCCTCACTTCCTTTCTTTCTCTTTCTTTCATTCTTTCTTCCTTTCTCTCTTTCTTTCTTTCTTTCTTAATTGCTTTCTTTCTTTCATTCTTTCCCCCCTTCGTTGTTTCTTACTTGATTTCTTTCTTTCTATCTTTCTTTCTTTCTTCCTTCCTTTCTTTCTTTCTTTCTTTCTTTCCTTCTTCCTTTCTTTCTTTCTTTGGTTCTTTCTTTCCTTCCTCTTTCTTTCTTTCTTTCATCTTTCTTTCTATCTTCCTTTCTTCCTTTTCTTTCCTTTTGGCTTTCTTTGTTTCCTTTTTTGTTTCTTTCCTTCTTTCTTTCTTCCTATTTCTTTCATTCTTTTTTTCTTTCTTGCCTTCTTTCTCTCTTATTTTATTTCTGTCTTTCTTTCTTTCTATCTTTATTTGAATCATTCTTTCTTTCTTCCTTTCTTTACTTCTTTCTTTCTATCTTGGTTTCTTTCTTCCTGTCCTTCCTTCTTCTTATCTTTCTTTCCTATTTCTCTCTTCGCTTCTTTCCTTCTTTGTTTCTTTGTTTGTTTGTTTGTTTCTTTCTTTCCTTTTATCTTTCTTTGATTCTTTCTTGCTTTGTTTCTTTCTTTCTATCTTTCTTTCCTTCTTTCTTTGTTTCCTTCTTTCTTTCTTTTTTTCTTTCTCTCTTCCTCTCTTTCTCTCTTTCTTTCATTCTTTCTTTCCTTCCTTCTTTCTTTCTCACATGCTTTCTTTCTTTCTTTCTTTCTAATTTTCTTTCTTTCTAATTTTCTTTCTTTCTCTCTTCATTTGTTTATTTCTTTCTTTCTTTCTTTGTTTCTTTCTTTCTTTCTTTCTTTCTTTCTGTCTTTCTCTCTTCCTCACTTCCTCTCTTGCTCTCTGTCTTTCATTCTTTCCTTCTTTCTTTCTTTCTTACTTGCTTTCTTTCTTTCATTCTTTCTTTCCCTCTTTCTTTCATTCTTACTTGCTTTCTTTCTTTCTAACTTTCTTTCTTCCTCTCTTTCTTTCTTTCTTCCTCTGTTTCTTTCTTTCCTTCTTTCTTTCTTTCTTTCTTCCTTTCTTTTTTCTCTCATTCTTCCTTTCTTTCTGTCTTTCTTTGTTTCCTTCTTTCTCTCTTTCTTTCTTTCTCTCTTTCTCTCTACCTCTCTTTCTTTCTTTCTTTCTTTCTTTCTTTCTTTCTGTGTTTCTTTCCTTCCTTCCTTCTTTCTTTGTTTCTATCTTTCCTTCTTTCTTCCTTTCTTTCTTTTCTTTCCTATTTTCTTTCTTTCTTTCCTTCTTTCTTTCTTTCTTC
>CM060966.1:61176521-61188285 GCA_030765045.1 Tenodera sinensis | reverse complement strand
TCTTCCTTTCTTTCTTTTTTTTTTTCTTTCTTTCTTCCGTTCTATCTTTCTTTCTTACTTTCTTCCTTCCTATCTGTATTTCTTTGATTGTATCTTTTTTGTTTCTTTCTTTCTTTCCTTCTTTCTTGCTTTTTTTTTCTTTCTTTCTTCGTTTCTTTCTTTCTTTCTTTGTTTCTTTATTTCTTTATATCTTTCTCTCTTCCACTCTTTCTCTCTTTCTTTCATTCTATCTTTCTTCCTCACTTTCTTTTTTCTTTCTTTCTTACTTTCTTTCTTTCTCTCTTTCTTTCTTTCTCTCATGCTTTCTTTCTTTCTTTCTTTCTTTCTATCTTTCTATCTTTCTTTCTTTCCTTCCTTGTTTCTTTCATTCTTCCTTTCTTTCTTTCTTCTTTCTTTCTTTCTTTCTTTCTTTCTTCCTTTCTTTCTTTCTTTCTTTCTTTCTTTCTTTCTTTCATTCTGTCTATCTTTCTTTCCTTCTTACTTTCTTTCTTTCCTACTTTCTTTCTTTCTATCTTTCTTTCTTTCTCTCTTTCTTTCTTCCTTTCTTTCTTTCTTTCTTTCTTCCTTTCTTTCTTCCTTTTTTCATTCTTTCTTTTTTCTTTCCTTCTTTCTTTTCTTTCTTCCTTTCTTTCTTTCTTTCATTTTTCATTCTTTCTTTCTGTCTTTCTCTCTTGCTCTTTTCCTCTCTTTCTCTCTTTCTTTCATTCTTTCTTTCTTTAAGTCTTTCTTTCTTTCTTCCTCTCTTTCTCTCTTTCTTTCTTCCTTTCTTTCTTTCTTTCTTTCTTTCTTTCTTTCATTGTTTCTTTCTAGCTATTTTTCTTTCTTTGTTTCCTTGCTTCGTCCATTGTTTCTTTCTTTCTTGCTTTCTTTTTTTCTTTCCTTCTTTTATTCATTCTTTCTTTCTTTCTGCCTTTCACTCGTCTTCTCTTCCTGTCCTTCGTTCTTTCTTTCTTTCTTTCTTAGCTGCTATCTTTCTTTCCTTCTTTCTTTCCTTCTTTTTTCTTTGTTTCTTTCTTTCTATCTTTCTTTCTATCTTGATTTCTTTCTTTCTTTCTTTCATACTCTCTTTCTTTCTTCCTTTCTTTCTGTGTTCCTTTCTTTCTTTCTCTCTTTCTTTCTCTCTTTCTCTTCCTCTCTTCTTCTCTTTCTTTCTTTCTGTGTTTCTTTCTTTCCTTCCTTCCTTTTTCATCCTTTCTTTCTATCTTTCTTTCCTTCTTTCTTCCTTCCTTGTTTCTTTCTTTCTTTAAATCTTTCTTTCTTTCTATCTTTCTTTCTAACTTTCGTTCTTTCTGTCTTCCTTTCTATCTTTCTTTCTTTCTTCCTTTCTTTCTCATTCTTTGTTTGTTCCTTTCTTTGTTTCTTTCTTTTTTCTGTCTTTTTCTCTTCCTCTCTTTCTCTCTTTCTTTCATTCTTTCTTTCTTCCTCTCTTTCCTTTTTCTTTGTTTCTTTCTTTCTTTCTCTCTTTCTTTCTTTCTTTCTCTCTTTCTCTCTTTCTTTCTTTCTTTCTTTCTTTCTATCTTTCTATCTTTCTTTCCTTCCTTGTTTCTTTCTCTATTTCTTTCTTTCTTTCTTTGTTCTTTCTTTCTTTTTTTCTTTCTCTCTTTCTTTCTTCCTTCCTTTCTTTCTTTCTTTCCTTCTTTGTTTCTTTCTTTATTTTACTACTTCTTTCTTACTTACTTACATACTTCCTCTTTTTCTATATTTCTGTTTTCATTCTTCCTTTCTTTCTTTCTTTCTTTCTTTCTTTCTTTCTTTCCATCTTTCTTTCTTTCTTTCTATCTTTCTTTCTTTCTTTCTCTCTTTCTTTCTTCCTTTCTTTCTGTCTTTCTTTGTTCTTTTCTATCTTTCTATCTTCCTTTCCTCCTTTCCTTTTATCTTTCTTTCTTTCTTTCTATCTTTCTTTCTTTCTCTCTTTCTATATTCCTTTGTTTCTGTCTTCCTTTGTTTCTTTCTTTCTTTCTCTCTTTCTCTCTTCCTCTCTTCTTCTCTTTATTTCTTTCTATGTTTCACTCTTTCCTGCCTTCTTTCTTTCTTTCTTTCTTTCTTTCCATGTTTCTTTCTTTCTTCCTTTCTAATTTTCTTTCTTTCTTCCTTTCTAATTTTCATTCTTTCTGTCTTGTTTTTTGTTTCTTTCTTTCCTTCTTTCTTTTTTCTTTCTTTCTTTCTTTCTATCCTTCTTTCGTTCTTCCCTCCTATCTGTCTTTCTTTGATTGTTTCTTTCTTTCTATCCTTCTTTCCTTCCTTCTTTCTTTCTTTCTTTCTTTCTTTCTGTCTTTCTCTCTTCCTCTCTTCCTCTCTTTCAATCTTTATTTCTTTCTTTCTATCTTTCTATCTATCTTTCTTTCTTTTTTACTTTCCTTCCTTTTTTATTTCCTTCTGTTTTTATTTCTTCCTTTCTTTCTTTTTTTTTCTTTCTTTCTTTCTTCCGTTCTATCTTTCTTTCTTACTTTCTTCCTTCCTATCTGTATTTCTTTGATTGTATCTTTTTTGTTTCTTTCTTTCTATCTTTCTTTCCTTCTTTCTTGCTTTTTTATTCTTTCTTTCTTCGTTTCTTTCTTTCTTTCTTTGTTTCTTTATCTCTTTATATCTTTCTCTCTTCCAGTCTTTCTCTCTTTCTTTCATTCTTTCTTTCTTCCTCATTTTCTTTTTTCTTTCTTTCTTACTTTCTTTCTTTCTCTCTTTCTTTCTTTCTCTCATGCTTTCTTTCTTTCTTTCTTTCTTTCTTTCTTTCTATCTTTCTATCTTTCTTTCTTTCCTTCCTTGTTTCTTTCTTTCTTCCTTTCTTTCTTTCTTTTTTCTTTCTTTCTTTCTTTCTTTCTTCCTTTCTTTCTTTCTTTCTTTCATTCTGTCTATCTTTCTTTCCTTCTTACTTTCTTTCTTTCCTACTTTCTTTCTTTCTATCTTTCTTTCTTTCTCTCTTTCTTTCTTCCTTTCTTTCTTTCTTTCTTTCTTTCTTTCTTTCTTTCTTCCTTTCTTTCTTCCTTTTTTCATTCTTTCTTTTTTCTTTCCTTCTTTCTTTTCTTTCTTCCTTTCTTTCTTTCTTTCTTTCTTTCATTTTTTCATTCTTTCTTTCTGTCTTTCTCTCTTGCTCTTTTCCTCTCTTTCTCTCTTTCTTTCATTCTTTCTTTCTTTAAGTCTTTCTTTCTTTCTTCCTCTCTTTCTTTCTTCCTTTCTTTCTTTCTTTCTTTCTTTCTTCCTTTCTTTCTTTCATTGTTTCTTTCTAGCTATTTTTCTTTCTTTGTTTCCTTGCTTCGTCCATTGTTTCTTTCTTTCTTGCTTTCTTTTTTTCTTTCCTTCTTTTATTCATTCTTTCTTTCTTTCTTTCTGCCTTTCACTCGTCTTCTCTTCCTGTCCTTCGTTCTTTCTTTCTTTCTTCCTTAGCTTCTATCTTTCTTTCCTTCTTTCTTTCTTTCCTTCTTTTTTCTTTGTTTCTTTCTTTCTATCTTTCTTTCTATCTTGATTTCTTTCTTTCTTTCTTTCATACTCTCTTTCTTTCTTCCTTTCTTTCTGTGTTCCTTTCTTTCTTTCTCTCTTTCTTTCTCTCTTTCTCTTCCTCTCTTCTTCTCTTTCTTTCTTTCTGTGTTTCTTTCTTTCCTTCCTTCCTTTTTCATCCTTTCTTTCTATCTTTCTTTCCTTCTTTCTTCCTTCCTTGTTTCTTTCTTTCTTTAAATCTTTCTTTCTTTCTATCTTTCTTTCTAACTTTCGTTCTTTCTGTCTTCCTTTCTATCTTTCTTTCTTTCTTCCTTTCTTTCTCATTCTTTGTTTGTTCCTTTCTTTGTTTCTTTCTTTTTTCTGTCTTTTTCTCTTCCTCTCTTTCTCTCTTTCTTTCATTCTTTCTTTCTTCCTCTCTTTCCTTTTTCTTTGTTTCTTTCTTTCTTTCTCTCTTTCTTTCTTTCTTTCTCTCTTTCTCTCTTTCTTTCTTTCTTTCTTTCTTTCTTTCTTTCTTTCTATCTTTCTATCTTTCTTTCCTTCCTTGTTTCTTTCTCTATTTCTTTCTTTCTTTCTTTGTTCTTTCTTTCTTTTTTTCTTTCTCTCTTTCTTTCTTCCTTCCTTTCTTTCTTTCTTTCCTTCTTTGTTTCTTTCTTTATTTTACTACTTCTTTCTTACTTACTTACATACTTCCTCTTTTTCTATATTTCTGTTTTCATTCTTCCTTTCTTTCTTTCTTTCTTTCTTTCTTTCTTTCTTTCTTTCCATCTTTCTTTCTTTCTTTCTATCTTTCTTTCTTTCTTTCTCTCTTTCTTTCTTCCTTTCTTTCTGTCTTTCTTTGTTCTTTTCTATCTTTCTATCTTCCTTTCCTCCTTTCCTTTTATCTTTCTTTCTTTCTTTCTATCTTTCTTTCTTTCTCTCTTTCTATATTCCTTTGTTTCTGTCTTCCTTTGTTTCTTTCTTTCTTTCTCTCTTTCTCTCGTCCTCTCTTCTTCTCTTTATTTCTTTCTATGTTTCACTCTTTCCTGCCTTCTTTCTTTCTTTCTTTCTTTCTTTCCATGTTTCTTTCTTTCTTCCTTTCTAATTTTCTTTCTTTCTTCCTTTCTAATTTTCATTCTTTCTGTCTTGTTTTTTGTTTCTTTCTTTCTTTCTTTTTTCTTTCTTTCTTTCTTTCTATCCTTCTTTCGTTCTTCCCTCCTATCTGTCTTTCTTTGATTGTTTCTTTCTTTCTATCCTTCTTTCCTTCCTTCTTTCTTTCTTTCTTTCTGTCTTTCTCTCTTCCTCTCTTCCTCTCTTTCAATCTTTATTTCTTTCTTTCTATCTTTCTATCTATCTTTCTTTCTTTCTTTTTTACTTTCCTTCCTTTTTTATTTCCTTCTGTATTTATTTCTTCCTTTCTTTCTTTTTTTTCTTTCTTTCTTTCTTCCGTTCTATCTTTCTTTCTTACTTTCTTCCTTCCTATCTGTATTTCTTTGATTGTATCTTTTTTGTTTCTTTCTTTCTATCTTTCTTTCCTTCTTTCTTGCTTTTTTTTTCTTTCTTTCTTCGTTTCTTTCTTTCTTTCTTTGTTTCTTTATTTCTTTATATCTTTCTCTCTTCCACTCTTTCTCTCTTTCTTTCATTCTTTCTTTCTTCCTCACTTTCTTTTTTCTTTCTTTCTTACTTTCTTTCTTTCTCTCTTTCTTTCTTTCTCTCATGCTTTCTTTCTTTCTTTCTTTCTTTCTTTCTTTCTTTCTTTCTTTCTTTCTTTCTTTCTATCTTTCTATCTTTCTTTCTTTCCTTCCTTGTTTCTTTCTTTCTTCCTTTCTTTCTTTCTTTTTTCTTTCTTTCTTTCTTTCTTTCTTTCTTCCTTTCTTTCTTTCTTTCATTCTGTCTATCTTTCTTTCCTTCTTACTTTCTTTCTTTCCTACTTTCTTTCTTTCTATCTTTCTTTCGTTCTCTCTTTCTTTCTTCCTTTCTTTCTTTCTTTCTCTCTTTCTTCCTTTCTTTCTTCCTTTTTTCATTCTTTCTTTTTTCTTTCCTTCTTTCTTTTCTTTCTTCCTTTCTTTCTTTCTTTCTTTCTTTCATTTTTTCATTCTTTCTTTCTGTCTTTCTCTCTTGCTCTTTTCCTCTCTTTCTCTCTTTCTTTCATTCTTTCTTTCTTTAAGTCTTTCTTTCTTTCTTCCTCTCTTTCTTTCTTCCTTTCTTTCTTTCTTTCTTTCTTTCTTTCATTGTTTCTTTCTAGCTATTTTTCTTTCTTTGTTTCCTTGCTTCGTCCATTGTTTCTTTCTTTCTTGCTTTCTTTTTTTCTTTCCTTCTTTTATTCATTCTTTCTTTCTTTCTTTCTGCCTTTCACTCGTCTTCTCTTCCTGTCCTTCGTTCTTTCTTTCTTTCTTAGCTTCTATCTTTCTTTCCTTCTTTCTTTCTTTCCTTCTTTTTTCTTTGTTTCTTTCTTTCTATCTTTCTTTCTATCTTGATTTCTTTCTTTCTTTCTTTCATACTCTCTTTCTTTCTTCCTTTCTTTCTGTGTTCCTTTCTTTCTTTCTCTCTTTCTCTTCCTCTCTTCTTCTCTTTCTTTCTTTCTGTGTTTCTTTCTTTCCTTCCTTCCTTTTTCATCCTTTCTTTCTTTCTATCTTTCTTTCCTTCTTTCTTCCTTCCTTGTTTCTTTCTTTCTTTAAATCTTTCTTTCTTTCTATCTTTCTTTCTAACTTTCGTTCTTTCTGTCTTCCTTTCTATCTTTCTTTCTTTCTTTCTTCCTTTCTTTCTCATTCTTTGTTTGTTCCTTTCTTTGTTTCTTTCTTTTTTCTGTCTTTTTCTCTTCCTCTCTTTCTCTCTTTCTTTCATTCTTTCTTTCTTCCTCTCTTTCCTTTTTCTTTCTTTCTTTCTTTCTTTCTCTCTTTCTTTCTTTCTTTCTCTCTTTCTCTCTTTCTTTCTTTCTTTCTTTCTTTCTTTCTTTCTTTCTTTCTTTCTTTCTTTCTATTTTTCTATCTTTCTTTCCTTCCTTGTTTATTTCTCAATTTCTTTCTTTCTTTCTTTGTTCTTTCTTTCTTTTTTTCTTTCTCTCTTTCTTTCTTCCTTCCTTTCTTTCTTTCTTTCCTTCTTTGTTTCTTTCTTTATTTTACTACTTCTTTCTTACTTACTTACATACTTCCTCTTTTTCTATATTTCTGTTTTCATTCTTCCTTCCTTTCTTTCTTTCTTTCTTTCTTTCTTTCTTTCTTTCTTTCCATCTTTCTTTCTTTCTTTCTTTCTATCTTTCTTTCTTTCTCTCTTTCTTTCTTCCTTTCTTTCTGTCTTTCTTTGTTCTTTTCTATCTTTCTATCTTCCTTTCCTCCTTTCCTTTTATCTTTCTTTCATTATTTCTTTCTTTTACTCTTTCTCTCTTTCTTTCTTTCTTCCTTTATTCATTCTGTCCTTCTTTCTTTCTTACTTTATTTCTTTGATTCTTTCTTTCTTTCCTTCTTTCTTTCTGTCTTTCTTCCTTTCTCTCTTTGCTTCTTTCTTAATTTCTTTCTATCTTTCTATCTTTCATTCTTTCTTTCCTTCTATCTTTCTTTCTTTCCATCCTTCTTTCTTTCTTTCTTTCTTTCTTCCTATCTTTCTTTCCTTCCTTCTTTCTTTGCTTCTTTCTTTCTTTCTTTCTATCTTTCTTTCTATCTTGATTTCTTTCTTTCTTTCTTTCATACTCTCTTTCTTTCTTTCTTTCTGTGTTCCTTTCTTTCTTTCTCTCTTTCTCTTCCTCTCTTCTTCTCTTTCTTTCTTTCTGTGTTTCTTTCTTTCCTTCCTTCCTTTTTCATCCTTTCTTTCTATCTTTCTTTCCTTCTTTCTTCCTTCCTTGTTTCTTTCTTTCTTTAAATCTTTCTTTCTTTCTATCTTTCCTTCTAACTTTCGTTCTTTCTGTCTTCCTTTCTATCTTTCTTTCTTTCTTTCTTCCTTTCTTTCTCATTCTTTGTTTGTTCCTTTCTTTGTTTCTTTCTTTTTTCTGTCTTTTTCTCTTCCTCTCTTTCTCTCTTTCTTTCATTCTTTCTTTCTTCCTCTCTTTCCTTTTTCTTTCTTTCTTTCTTTCTTTCTCTCTTTCTTTCTTTCTTTCTCTCTTTCTCTCTCTCTTTCTTTCTTTCTTTCTTTCTTTCTTTCTATCTTTCTATCTTTCTTTCCTTCCTTGTTTCTTTCTCTATTTCTTTCTTTCTTTCTTTGTTCTTTCTTTCTTTTTTTCTTTCTCTCTTTCTTTCTTCCTTCCTTTCTTTCTTTCTTTCCTTCTTTGTTTCTTTCTTTATTTTACTACTTCTTTCTTACTTACTTACATACTTCCTCTTTTTCTATATTTCTGTTTTCATTCTTCTTTTCTTTCTTTCTTTCTCTCTTTCTTTCTTTCTTTCTTTCTATCTTTCTTTCTTTCTTTCTTTCTATCTTTCTTTCTTTCTCTCTTTCTTTCTTCCTTTCTTTCTGTCTTTCTTTGTTCTTTTCTATCTTTCTATCTTCCTTTCCTCCTTTCCTTTTATCTTTCTTTCTTTCTTTCTATCTTTCTTTCTTTCTCTCTTTCTATATTCCTTTGTTTCTGTCTTCCTTTGTTTCTTTCTTTCTTTCTCTCTTTCTCTCTTCCTCTCTTCTTCTCTTTATTTCTTTCTATGTTTCACTCTTTCCTGCCTTCTTTCTTTCTTTCCATGTTTCTTTCTTTCTTCCTTTCTAATTTTCTTTCTTTCTTCCTTTCTAATTTTCATTCTTTCTGTCTTGTTTTTTGTTTCTTTCTTTCTTTCTTTTTTCTTTCTTTCTTTCTTTCTATCCTTCTTTCGTTCTTCCCTCCTATCTGTCTTTCTTTGATTGTTTCTTTCTTTCTTTCTATCCTTCTTTCCTTCCTTCTTTCTTTCTTTCTTTCTTTCTGTCTTTCTCTCTTCCTCTCTTTCAATCTTTATTTCTTTCTTTCTATCTTTCTATCTATCTTTCTTTCTTTCTTTCTTTTTTACTTTCCTTCCTTCTTTATTTCCTTCTGTTTTTATTTCTTCCTTTCTTTCTTTTTTTTCTTTCTTTCTTTCTTCCGTTCTATCTTTCTTTCTTACTTTCTTCCTTCCTATCTGTATTTCTTTGATTGTATCTTTTTTGTTTCTTTCTTTCTATCTCTCTTTCCTTCTTTCTTGCTTTTTTTTCTTTCTTTCTTCGTTTCTTTCTTTCTTTCTTTGCTTCTTTATTTCTTTATATCTTTCTCTCTTCCACTCTTTCTCTCTTTCTTTCATTCTTTCTTTCTTCCTCACTTTCTTTTTTCTTTCATTCTTACTTTCTTTCTTTCTCTCTTTCTTTCTCTCATGCTTTCTTTCTTTCTTTCTTTCTTTCTTTCTTTCTTTCTTTCTTTCTTTCTTTCTTTCTTTCTTTCTTTCTTTCTATCTTTCTATCTTTCTTTTTTCCTTCCTTGTCTCTTTCTTTCTTCCTTTCTTTCTTTCTTTCTTTTTTCTTTCTTTCTTTCTTTCTTTCTTCCTTTCTTTCTTTCTTTCTTTCATTCTGTCTATCTTTCTTTCCTTCTTACTTTCTTTCTTTCCTACTTTCTTTCTTTCTATCTTTCTTTCTTTCTCTCTTTCTTCCTTTCTTTCTTTCTTTCTTTCTTTCTTTCTTCCTTTCTTTCTTCCTTTTTTCATTCTTTCTTTTTTGTTTCCTTCTTTCTTTTCTTTCTTCCTTTCTTTCTTTCTTTCTATCATTTTTTCATTCTTTCTTTCTGTCTTTCTCTCTTGCTCTTTTCCTCTCTTTCTCTCTTTCTTTCATTCTTTCTTTCTTTAAGTCTTTCTTTCTTTCTTCCTCTCTTTCTTTCTTCCTTTCTTTCTTTCTTTCTTTCTTTCTTTCATTGTTTCTTTCTAGCTATTTTTCTTTCTTTGTTTCCTTGCTTCGTCCATTGTTTCTTTCTTTCTTGCTTTCTTTTTTTCTTTCCTTCTTTTATTCATTCTTTCTTTCTTTCTTTCTGCCTTTCACTCGTCTTCTCTTCCTGTCCTTCGTTCTTTCTTTCTTTCTTAGCTTCTATCTTTCTTTCCTTCTTTCTTTCTTTCCTTCTTTTTTCTTTGTTTCTTTCTTTCTATCTTTCTTTCTATCTTGATTTCTTTCTTTCTTTCTTTCATACTCTCTTTCTTTCTTCCTTTCTTTCTGTGTTCCTTTCTTTCTTTCTCTCTTTCTCTTCCTCTCTTCTTCTCTTTCTTTCTTTCTGTGTTTCTTTCTTTCCTTCCTTCCTTTTTCATCCTTTCTTTCTTTCTATCTTTCTTTCCTTCTTTCTTCCTTCCTTGTTTCTTTCTTTCTTTAAATCTTTCTTTCTTTCTATCTTTCTTTCTAACTTTCGTTCTTTCTGTCTTCCTTTCTATCTTTCTTTCTTTCTTTCTTCCTTTCTTTCTCATTCTTTGTTTGTTCCTTTCTTTGTTTCTTTCTTTTTTCTGTCTTTTTCTCTTCCTCTCTTTCTCTCTTTCTTTCATTCTTTCTTTCTTCCTCTCTTTCCTTTTTCTTTCTTTCTTTCTTTCTTTCTCTCTCTCTTTCTTTCTTTCTCTCTTTCTCTCTTTCTTTCTTTCTTTCTTTCTATTTTTCTATCTTTCTTTCCTTCCTTGTTTATTTCTCAATTTCTTTCTTTCTTTCTTTGTTCTTTCTTTCTTTTTTTCTTTCTCTCTTTCTTTCTTCCTTCCTTTCTTTCTTTCTTTCCTTCTTTGTTTCTTTCTTTATTTTACTACTTCTTTCTTACTTACTTACATACTTCCTCTTTTTCTATATTTCTGTTTTCATTCTTCCTTCCTTTCTTTCTTTCTTTCTTTCTTTCTTTCTTTCTTTCTTTCTTTCCATCTTTCTTTCTTTCTTTCTATCTTTCTTTCTTTCTTTCTCTCTTTCTTTCTTCCTTTCTTTCTGTCTTTCTTTGTTCTTTTCTATCTTTCTATCTTCCTTTCCTCCTTTCCTTTTATCTTTCTTTCATTATTTCTTTCTTTTACTCTTTCTCTCTTTCTTTCTTTCTTCCTTTATTCATTCTGTCCTTCTTTCTTTCTTACTTTCTTTCTTTGATTCTTTCTTTCTTTCCTTCTTTCTTTCTGTCTTTCTTCCTTTCTCTCTTTGCTTCTTTCTTAAATTCTTTCTATCTTTCTATCTTTCATTCTTTCTTTCCTTCTATCTTTCTTTCTTTCCATCCTTCTTTCTTTCTGTCTTGCTTTCTTCCTTTCTTTCTTTTCTTTATTTCTTTTTTCTTTCTTTCTTTGTTTCTTTCCTTCTATCTTTCTTTCTTCCTTTCTTTCTTTTTTTCTAATGTTTCTTTCTTTCTTTCTTTCTAAATTTCTCTCTTTCTTTCATTCTTTCTTTCTTTCTTTCTTTCTTTCTGTCTTCATTCCTTTCTATCTTTCTCTTTTTCTCTCTTCCTCTCTTCTTCTATTTTTTTCTTTCTATGTTTCTTCCTTTCCTTCCTTCGTGCTTCCTTTCATTCTTTCCTACTTTCCATGTTTCTTTCTTTCTTCCTTTCTAATTGTGATTCTTTCTGTCTTATTTTCTTTCTTTCTTTATTCGTTTCTTTCTTTCTTTCTTTTTTCTTTGTTTCTTTGTTTCTATCTTCCTCTCCTTCTTTCTTCCTTCCTTGTTTCTTTCTTTCTCTCTTTCTTTCTTTCTCTCTTTCTTACTTCCTCTCTTTCTTTCTTTCTGACTGTCTTTCTTTGTTTCTATCTTTCTTTACTTCTTACTTTCTTTCTTTCTTTCCTTCTTTCCTTCTTTCCTTCTTTCCTTCTTTCCTTCTTTCTTTCTTTCTATCTTTCTTATTTTCTTCCTTTACTTCTTCCTTTCTTTCTTTCTTTTTTCTTTCTTTCCTTTTTCTTCCTTTCTTTATTTCTTTCTTTCTTTCCTTCTATCTTTCTTTCTTTCTTTCTTTCTTTCTTCCTTTCTATCTTTCTCTCTTTCCTTCTTTCTTTCTTTCGTTCTATCTTTCTTTAACTGTTTCTTTCTTTCTTCCTCTCTTTATTTCTTTCTTCGTTTCTTTCTTTCTTTCCTTCTTTCTTTCTTTCTTTCTTTGTTTGTTTCTTGCTATTTTTCTTTCATTGTTTCCTTCCTTCGTCCTTTGTTTCTTTCTTTCTTTCATGGTTTCTTCTTTCTTTCTTTCATTCATTTTTTCTTGCTTTCTTTCTTTTTTTCTGAATTTCCGTCTACCTCTCTTCCTGTCTTTCCCTCTTTCTTTTTTCTTTGTTTCTTCCTTTCTATCTTTCTTTCTATCTTTATTTATTTATTTCTCTCCTTGTTTCTCTCTTTCTTTCTTCCTTTCTTTGTCTTCGTTCCCATTTTTCTTTCTTTCTTTCTCTCTTCCTCTCTTCTTTTCTTTCTATCTTTCTTTCTTTCTTTCCTTCTTTCATTCTTTCTTTCTATCTTTCTTTCT
>CM060966.1:61064021-61171521 GCA_030765045.1 Tenodera sinensis | reverse complement strand
CTTGCTTCGTCCATTGTTTCTTTCCTTCTTGCTTTCTTTTTTTCTTTCCTTCTTTTATTCATTCTTTCTGCCTTTCACTCGTCTTCTCTTCCTCTGCATCGTTCTTTCCTTCTTTCTTTCTTTCTTTCTTTCTTTCTTTCTTTCTTTCTTTCTGTCTATCTTTCTTTCTTACCTT
Source organism: Tenodera sinensis (assembly GCA_030765045.1). Classification (NCBI taxonomy): domain Eukaryota; kingdom Metazoa; phylum Arthropoda; class Insecta; order Mantodea; family Mantidae; genus Tenodera; species Tenodera sinensis. The sequence continues at coordinate 61,171,346 of CM060966.1, read as the reverse complement.
CTTTTTTATTTATTTCTTTTTTTCTTTCTATCTTTCTTTCTATCTCTATTTCTTTCTTTCTCTCTTTCTTTCTACCTTTCTTTCACTCTGGCTTCCTTTCTTTCTTTTTTTATTTATTTCTTTCCTTCCTTCTTTCTTTCTTCCTTTCTTTCCTACTATCTTTCTTCCTTTCTAATTTTCATTCTTTCTGTCTTTTTTTCTTTCTTGCTTCCTCCTTCCTTTCTTTCTTTCTTTTCTTGTTTCTTTCTAGCTTTCTTTCCTTCTTTCTTTCTTTCTTCCTTTCTTTCTTTGTTCCTCTCTTTCTTTATTTCTTTCACTCTTTCTTCCTATCTTCCATTCTTTTGCTTTGTTTCTTTCCTTTTTCTCCCTTTCTTTCTTTCTTTCTTTCTCTTCTTTCTTTCTTTCTTTCTTTCTTCCTATCTTTCTTTCCTTCCTTCTTTCTTTGCTTCTTTCTTTCTTTCTATCTTTCTTTCTATCTTGATTTCTTTCTTTCTTTCATTCATTCTCTCTTTCTTTCTTCCTTTCTTTCTGTGTTCCTTTCTTTCTTTCTCTCTTTCTCTTCCTCTCTTCTTGTCTTTCTTTCTTTCTATGTTACTTTCTTTCCTTCCTTCTTTTTTCTTTCAATCTTTGTTTCTTTCTCTTTTTCTTTCCTTTCTTCCTTTATAATTTTCATTATTTCTGTCTTATTTTCTTTCTTTGTTTACTCCTTTCTTTCTTTCTTTCTTTCTATCTTTCCTTCTTTCTTCATTCCTTTGTTCTTTCTTTCTTTCTTTTCTTCTTTCTTTCTATCTTTCTTTCTAACTTTCGTTCTTTCTATCTTCCTTTCTTTCTTCCTTTCTTTCTCATTCTTTGTTTGTTCCTTTCTTTCTTTCTATCTTTCTTTCTTTCCTTCTTTCTTACTTCCTTTTTTTCTTTCTTTCGTTCTTTCTTTCTATCTTTCCTTCCTTCTTTCTTTCTTTCTTTCTTTCTTTTTTCTATCTTTATTTCTTTCTTCCTCTCTTTCATTCCTCTGTCTATCTTTCTTTCTTTCTTCCTTCCTTCCTTTCTTTCCTTCTTTCTTTCCTTCCTTGTTTCTTTCTTTCTTTCTTTCTGTCTGACTCTCTTTCTTTCTTTCTTTCCTTCTTTCTTTCTATCTTTCTATCTTTCTTTCTTTCTTTCTTTCTCTCTTTCTTTCTTACTTTCTTTCTCTCTTTCTTCCTTCCTTTCTTTGTGTCTTTCTTCCTTCCTTTCTTTCTTTCCTTCTTTCCCTCTTTCTCCCTTCTTCTCTTTCTCTCTATCTTTGTTTCTTTGTTTCCTTCCTTCCTTCTTTCTTCCTTTCTTACCTTCTTTCTCTTTTACTTTCTTTTTATCGTTCTTTCCTTCTTTCTTTCTGTTTTCTTCCTTTCATTTTTCTTTCTTTCTTGCTCTCTGTCTTTCTTTCTTACTTTCTTTCTTTCCTTCTTTCTTTCTTACTTTCTATCTTTCTTTCTATCTTTCTTTCTTTCTTTCTATCTTTCTCTCTTTCTGTGTTCCTTTATTTCTGTCTTTCTTTGTTTGTTTCTTCCTTTTTTTCTTTCTATCTTTCTTTCCTTCTTTCTTTCTGTCTTTCTCTCTTCCTCTCTTTCGCTCTTTGTTTCATTCTTTCTTTCTTCCTCTCTTTCTTTTTTCTTTCTTTCTTTCTTACTTTCTTTCTTTCTCTCTTTCATTCTTCCTTTCTCTCTTTCTGTCTTTCTTTCTTTCCTTCTTTCTTTCTGTCTTTCTCTCTTCCTCTCTTTCGCTCTTTGTTTCATTCTTTCTTTCTTCCTCTCTTTCTTTTTTCTTTCTTTCTTTCTTACTTTCTTTCTTTCTCTCTTTCATTCTTCCTTTCTCTCTTTCTGTCTTTCTTTCTTTCCTTCTTTCTTTCTTTCTATCTCTCTTTCCTTCCTTGTTTCTTTCCTTCTTTTTTCGTTCTTTCTTTTTTCATTCTTTCTATCTTTCTTTCTTCCTCTTTTTCATTCTTTATTTCTTTCTGGAAGTCTTTCTTTCTTTCTATCGTTCTTTCCTTCTTACTTTCTTTCTTTCCTTCTTTCTTTCTATCTTTCTTTCTTTCTCTCTTTTTTTTCTTCCTATCTTTCTGTCATTCTTTGATTTTTCTTTCTTTCTATGTTTCTTTCTTTCTCTCTTACTCTCTTCCTGCCTTTCTCTCTATCTTTCATTCTTTCATTAACTCTTTCTTTCTCTCTTTCTTTCTGTCTTTTTTCTTTCTTTCTTTCTTTCTGTCCTTCTTTCTTTCTTCCTTTCTTTCTTTCTTTCTGTGTTTCTTTCTTTCTGTCTTTCTTTCTTTCTTTCCTTCTTTCTTTCTATCTTTCTGTCTATCTTTCTTTAATTCTTTCATTCTTTCTGTCTTTCTTTCCTTCTTTCTCCCTTTCTTTCTTTCCTTGTTTCTTTCTTTCTATCTTTCTTTCCGTCTTTCTTTCTTTCCTTCTTTCTTACTTTCTTTCATTCTCTCTTTCTTTTTTCTTTCTTTCTTTCATTCTTTCTTTCTTTTTTTCTCTCTTTCTCCCTTGCTCTCTTCCTCTCTTCCTCCCTTCCTTTATTTCTTTGTTTCTTTGTTTCCTTCCTTCTTTCCTTCTTTCTTTCTTTCTTTCTATCTTTCTTTCTTTACTTCCTTCCTTCTTTCTGTCTTTTTTTCTTCCTTTCTTTATTTCTTTTTTCTTTCTTTGTTTCTTTCTTTCTTTCTTCCTTCCTTTCTTTCTTTGTTTTGTCTGTCTGTCTGTCTTTCTTTCTTTCTTTCTTTCTTTCTATCTTTCTATCTTACTTTCCATCTTTCTTTCTTCCGTTCTTTCCTGGTTTCTTTTTATTTATTTCTTCCTCTCCTTCTTTCTTTCTATCTTTCTCTCCTTCTTTCTTTCTTTCTTGCTTCCTTTCTCTCTTGCTTTCTTTCTTTCTTTCTATCTTTCTTTCCTTCTTTGTTGCTTTCTTTCTTTGTTACTTTCTTTCTTTCGTTCTTTGTTTCTATCTTTCTACCTTACTTTCCATCTTTCTTTCCTTCTTTCTTTCTTCCGTTCTTTCCTTGTTTCTTTTTATTTATTTCTTCCTCTCGTTCTTTGTTTCTTTCTTTCTTTTCTACTTTCTTTCTTTCTTACTTTATTTCTTTGTCTCTCTCTTTCTTTCTATCTTTCATTCTTTCCTTCCTTATTTTCTTTCTTTCTTTCTTTCATTCTTTCTTCCTTTCATTCTTCCTTTTTTGCTTCTTTCTCTCTTCCTTTCATTCTTTCTTTCTTTCGTTCTCTCTTTCTTTTTTCCTTTCTTTCTTACTTTCTTTTTTCTTTCTTTTCTTCGATCTTCCTATCTTTCTTTCTTTCTTTGTTTCTTTCTTGCTATTTTTCTTTCTTTGTTTCCTTGCTTCGTCCATTGTTTCTTTCCTTCTTGCTTTCTTTTTTTCTTTCCTTCTTTTATTCATTCTTTCTGCCTTTCACTCGTCTTCTCTTCCTCTGCATCGTTCTTTCCTTCTTTCTTTCTTTCTTTCTTTCTTTCTTTCTTTCTTTCTTTCTTTCTTTCTGTCTTTCTTTCTTTCTTACCTTCTTTTTTATTTATTTCTTTTTTTCTTTCTATCTTTCTTTCTATCTCTATTTCTTTCTTTCTCTCTTTCTTTCTACCTTTCTTTCACTCTGGCTTCCTTTCTTTCTTTTTTTATTTATTTCTTTCCTTCCTTCTTTCTTTCTTCTTTTCTTTCCTTCTATCTTTCTTCCTTTCTAATTTTCATTCTTTGTGTCTTTTTTTCTTTCTTGCTTCCTCCTTCCTTTCTTTCTTTCTTTTCTTGTATCTTTCTAGCTTTCTTTCCTTCTTTCTTTCTTTCTTCCTTTCTTTCTTTGTTCCTCTCTTTCTTTATTTCTTTCTCTCTTTCTTCCTATCTTCCATTCTTTTTTCTTTGTTTCTTTCCTTTTTCTCCCTTTCTTTCTTTCTTTCTTTCTTTCTTCCTATCTTTCTTTCCTTCCTTCTTTCTTTGCTTCTTTCTTTCTTTCTATCTTTCTTTCTATCTTGATTTCTTTCTTTCTTTCATTCATTCTCTCTTTCTTTCTTCCTTTCTTTCTGTGTTCCTTTCTTTCTTTCTCTCTTTCTCTTCCTCTCTTCTTGTCTTTCTTTCTTTCTATGTTACTTTCTTTCCTTCCTTCTTTTTTCTTTCAATCTTTGTTTCTTTCTCTTTTTCTTTCCTTTCTTCCTTTATAATTTTCATTATTTCTGTCTTATTTTCTTTCTTTGTTTACTCCTTTCTTTCTTTCTTTCTTTCTATCTTTCCTTCTTTCTTCAGTCCTTTGTTCTTTCTTTCTTTCTTTTCTTCTTTCTTTCTATCTTTGTTTCTAACTTTCGTTCTTTCTATCTTCCTTTCTTTCTTCCTTTCTTTCTCATTCTTTGTTTGTTCCTTTCTTTCTTTCTATCTTTCTTCCTTTCCTTCTTTTCTTTCTTTCTTTCTTTCTTTCTTTCTTTCTTTTTTCTTTCTGTCTTTCTGTCTTTCCTTCTTTCTCCCTTTCTTTCTTTCATTCTATCTTTCTTTCCTTCTTTCTTTCTTTCGTTCTTTCTTTCTATCTTTCTTTCTATCTTTCTTTCTTTCTCTCTTTCTATATTCCTTTCTTTCTGTCTTCCTTTCTTTCTTTCTTTCTCTCTCTCTCTCTTCCTCTCTTCTTCTCTTTCTTTCTTTCTTTGTTTCTTTCTTTCCTTCCTTCTTTGTTTGTTTCTTTCTTTCTTTCTTTCTATGTTTCTTTCTTTCTTCCTTTCTAATTTTCTTCCTTTCTTCCTTTCTTATTTTAATTCTTTCTGTCTTGTTTTTTGTTTGTTTGTTTCTTTCTTTTTTCTTTCTTTCTTTCTTTCTATCTTTCTTTCGTTCTTTCTTCCTTCCTATCTGTCTTTCGTTGACTGTTTCTTTCTTTGTTTCTTTCTTTCTATCCTTCTTTCCTTCTTTCTTTCTTTCTTTCTTTCTGTCTTTCTCTCTTCCTCTTCTCCTCTCTTTCATTCTTTCTTTCTTTCTATCTTTCTATCTATCTTTCTTTCTTTCTTTTTTACTTTCCTTCCTTCTTTATTTCCTTCTGTTTTTATTTCTTCCTTTCTTTATTTTCTTTCTTTCTTTCTTTCTTCCTTTCTATCTTTCTTTCTTTCTTGCTTCCTATCTGTATTTCTTTGATTGTATCTTTTTTGTTTCTTTCTTTCTGTCTTTCTTTCCTTCTTTCTTTCTTTTTCTTTCTTTCTTCGTTTCTTTCTTTCTTTCTTTCTTTGTTTCTTTATTTCTTTATATCTTTCTCTCTTCCACTCTTTCTCTCTTTCTCTCTTTCTTTCATTCTTTCTTTCTTCCTCACTTTCTTTTTTCTTTCTTTCTTACTTTCTTTCTTTCTCTCTTTCTTTCTTTCTCTCATGCTTTTTTTCTTTCTTTCTATCTTTCTATCTTTCTTTCTTTCATTCCTTGTTTCTTTCTTTCTTCCTTTCTTTGCTTCTTTCTTTTTTCTTCCTTTCTTTCTTTCTTTCTTTCATTCTGTCTATCTTTCTTTCCTTCTTACTTTCTTTCTTTCCTACTTTCTTTCTTTCTATCTTTCTTTCTTTCTCTCTTTCTTTCTTCCTTTCTTTCTTTCTTTCTTTGTTTCTTTCTTCCTTTTTTCATTCTTTCTTTTTTCTTTCCTTCTTTGTTTTTTTTCTTCCTTCTTTCTTTCATTTTTTCATTCTTTCTTTCTGTCTTTCTCTCTTGCTCTTTTCCCCTCTTTCTCTCTTTCTTTCATTCTTTCTTTCTTTAAGTCTTTCTTTCTTTCTTCCTCTCTTTCTTTCTTCCTTTCTTTCTTTCTTTCCTTCTTTCTTTCTTTCTTTCTTTCTTTGTTTCTTTCTAGCTATTTTTCTTTCTTTGTTTCCTTGCTTCGTCCATTGTTTCTTTCTTTCTTGCTTTCTTTTTTTCTTTCCTTCTTTTATTCATTCTTTCTTTCTTTCTTTCTTTCTTTCTGACTTTCACTCGTCTTCTCTTCCTGTCCTTCGTTCTTTCTTTCTTTCTTTCTTTCTTTCTTTCATTCTTTCTTTCTTTCTTTATTAGCTTCTATCTTTCTTTCCTTCTTTCTTTCTTTTCTTCTTTTTTATTTCTTTCTTTTTTCTTTCTTGCTATCTTTCTTTCTATCTCTATTTCTTTCTTGCTCTCTTTCTTTCTACCTTTCTTTCAGTCTGGCTTCCTTTCTATCTTTTTTTGTTTCTTTCTTTCCTCCTTTCTAATTTTCATTCTTTCTGTCTTTTTTTCTTTCCTCCTTTCTTCCTTCCTTTCTTTCTTTCTTTTCTTCTTTCTTTCTAGCTTTCTTTCCTTCTTTCTTTCTTTCTTTCTTCCTTTCATTCTTTCTTTGTTCCTCTCTTTCTTTATTTCTTTCTCTCTTAATTCCTTTCTTCCATTCTTTTTTTCTTTGTTTCTTTCCGTCTTTCTCCCTTTCTTTCTTTCTTTCTTTCTTCCTATCTTTCTTTCCTTCCATCTTTCTTTGCTTCTTTCTTTCTTTCTTTCTATCTTTCTTTCTATCTTGATTTCTTTCTTTCTTTCTCTCTTTCTTTCTTCCTTTCTTTCTGTCTTCCTTTCTTTCTTTCTATCTTTCTCTTCCTCTCTTCTTCTCTTTCTTTCTTTCTTTCTATGTTTCTTTCTTTCCTTCCTTCTTTTTTCTTCCTTTCTTTCTTTCTTTCTTTCTTTCTTTCTTTCTATGTTTCTTTTCTTTCTTCCTTTATAATTTTCATTATTTCCGTCTAATCTTCTTTCTTTCTTTATTCCTTCCTTTCTTTCTTTCTTTCTTTCTATCTTTCTTTCCTTCTTTCTTCCTTCCTTGTTTCTTTCTTTCTTTCCATCTTTCTTTCTTTCTATGTTTCTTTCTAACTTTCGTTCTTTCTGTCTTCCTTTCTATCTTTCTTTCTTTCTTCCTTTCTTTCTCATTTTTGTTTGTTCCTTTCTTTGTTTCTTTCTTTTTTCTGTCTTTTTCTCTTCCTCTCTTTCTCTCTTTCTTTTATTCTTTCTTTCTTCCTCTCTTTCCTTTTTCTTTCTTTCTTTCTTTCTTTCTTTCTTTCTTTCTTTCTTTCTTTCTTTCTCTCTTTCTTTCTTTCTTTCTCTCTTTCTTTCTTTCTTTCTTTCTTTCTTTCTTTCTATCTTTCTATCTTTCTTTCCTTCCTTGTTTCTTTCTCTATTTCTTTCTTTCTTTCTTTCTTTCTTTGTGCTTTATTTTTTTCTTTCTCTCTTTCTTTCTTCCTTTCTTTCTTTCTTTCTTTCCTTCTTTGTTTCTTTCTTTCTTTATTTTACTACTTCTTTCTTACTTACTTACATACTTCCTCTTTTTCTATATTTCTGTTTTCATTCTTCCTTTCTTTCTTTCATTCTTATCATCTTTCTTTCTTTCTTTCTATATTTCTTTCTTTCTCTCTTTCTTTCTTCCTTTCTTTCTGTCTTTCTTTGTTTTTTTCTATCTTTCTATCTTCCTTTCCTCCTTTCCTTTTATCTTTCTTTCTTTCTTTCTTTCTGTCTTTCTCTCTTCCTCTCTTCCTCTCTTTCTCTCTTTCTTTCATTATTTCTTTCTTTTACTCTTTCTCTCTTTCTTTCTTTCTTCCTTTATTCATTCTGTCCTTCTTTCTTTCTTACTTTCTTTCTTTGATTCTTTCTTTCTTTTCTTCTTTCTTTCTGTCTTTCTTTCTTTCTTTCTTTCTCTCTTTGCTCCTTTCTTAAATTCTTTCTATCTTTCTATCTTTCATTCTTTCTTTCCTTCTAGCTTTCTTTCTTTCCTTCCTTCTTTCTTTCTGTCTTGTTTTCTTCCTTTCTTTCTTTTCTTTATTTCTTTTTTCTTTCTTTCTTTGTTTCTTTCTTTCTATCTTTCTTTCTTCCTTTCTTCCTTTTTTTCTAATGTTTCTTTCTTTCTTTCTTTCTTTCTAAATTTCTCTCTTTCTGTCTTTCTTTCTTTCTGTCTTCCTTCCTTTGTATCTTTCTCTTTTTCTCTCTTCCTCTCTTCTTCTATTTCTTTCTTTCTTTCTATGTTTCTTCCTTTCCTTCCTTCCTGCTTCCTTTCTTTCTTTCCTACTTTCCATGTTTCTTTCTTTCTTCCTTTATAATTTTCATTATTTCTGTCTTATTTTCTTTCATTCTTTATTCCTTTCTTTCTTTCTATCTTTCTTTCCTTCTTTCTTCCTTCCTTGTTTCTTTCTTTCTTTCCTTCTTTCTTTCTATCTTTCTTTCTAACTTTCGTTCCTTCTATCTTCCTTTCTATCTTTCTTTCTTTCTTCCTTTCTTTCTCTTTCTTTGTTTGTTCCTTTCTTTGTTTCTTTCTTTTTTCTGTCTTTCTCTCTTCCTCTCTTTCTCTATTTCTTTCATTCTTTCTTTCTTCCTCTCTTTCCTTTTTCTTTCTTTCTTTCTTTCTTTCTTTCTCTCTTTCTTTCTTTCTTTCTTTCTTTCTCGCTTTCTTTCTTTCTTTCTTTCTTTCCTTCTGTCTTTCTATCTTTCTATCTTTCTCTTCCTCTCTTCTTCTCTTTCTTTCTTTCTATGTTTCTTTCTTTCCATTCTTCTTTTTTCTTCCTTTCTTTCTTTCTTTCTTTCTCTGTTTCTTTTCTTTCTTCCTTTATAATTTTCATTATTTCCGTCTTATTTTCTTTCTTACTTTATTCCTTCCTTTCTTTCTTTCTATCTTTCTTTCCTTCTTTCTTCCTTCCTTGTTTCTTTCTTTCTTTCCATCTTTCTTTCTTTCTATCTTTCTTTCTAACTTTCCTTCTTTCTGTCTTCCTTTCTATCTTTCTTTCTTTCTTTCTTCCTTTCTTTCTCATTCTTTGTTTGTTCCTTTCTTTGTTTCTTTCTTTTTTCTGTCTTTTTCTCTTTCTCTCTTTCTCTCTTTCTTTCATTCTTTCTTTCTTCCTCTCTTTCCTTTTCCTTTCTTTCTTTCTTTCTCTCTTTCTTTCTTTCTTTCTTTCTCTCTTTCTTTCTTTCTTTCTTTCTTTCTTTCTATCTTTCTATCTTTCTTTCATTCCTTGTTTCTTTCTCTATTTCTTTCTTTCTTTCTTTGTTCTTTATTTTTTTCTTTCTCTCTTTCTTTCTTCCTTTCTTTCTTTCTTTCTTTCCTTCTTTGTTTCTTTCTTTCTTTATTTTACTACTTCTTTCTTACTTACTTACATACTTCCTCTTTTTCTATATTTCTGTTTTCATTCTTCCTTTCTTTCTTTCTTTCATTCTTTCCATCTTTCTTTCTTTCTATCTTTCTTTCTTTCTCTCTTTCTTTCTTCCTTTCTTTCTGTCTTTCTTTGTTTTTTTCTATCTTTCTATCTTCCTTTCCTCCTTTCCTTTTATCTTTCTTTCTTTCTTTCTTTCTTTCTTTCTGTCTTTCTCTCTTACTCTCTTCCTCTCTTTCTCTCTTTCTTTCATTATTTCTTTCTTTTACTCTTTCTCTCTTTCTTTCTTTCTTCCTTTATTCATTCTGTCCTTCTTTCTTTCTTACTTTCTTTCTTTGATTCTTTCTTTCTTTCCTTCTTTCTTTCTGTCTTTCTTTCTTTCTCTCTTTGCTCCTTTCTTAAATTCTTTCTATCTTTCTATCTTTCATTCTTTCTTTCCTTCTAGCTTTCTTTCTTTCCTTCCTTCTTTCTTTCTGTCTTGTTTTCTTCCTTTCTTTCTTTTCTTTATTTCTTTTTTCTTTCTTTCTTTGTTTCTTTCTTTCTATCTTTCTTTCTTCCTTTCTTCCTTTTTTTCTAATGTTTCTTTCTTTCTTTCTTTCTAAATTTCTCTCTTTCTGTCTTTCTTTCTTTCTTTCTTTCTTTCTTTCTGTCTTCCTTCCTTTCTATCTTTCTCTTTTTCTCTCTTCCTCTCCTCTTCTATTTCTTTCTTTCTTTCTATGTTTCTTCCTTTCCTTCCTTCCTGCTTCCTTTCTTTCTTTCCTATTTTCCATGTTTCTTTCTTTCTTCCTTTATAATTTTCATTATTTCTGTCTTATTTTCTTTCTTTCTTTATTCCTTTCTTTCTTTCTATCTTTCTTTGCTTCTTTCTTCCTTCCTTGTTTCTTTCTTTCTTTCCTTCTTTCTTTCTTTCTATCTTTCTTTCTAACTTTCGTTCCTTCTATCTTCCTTTCTATCTTTCTTTCTTTCTTCCTTTCTTTCTCTTTCTTTGTTTGTTCCTTTCTTTGTTTCTTTCTTTTTTCTGTCTTTCTCTCTTCCTCTCTTTCTCTATTTCTTTCATTCTTTCATTCTTCCTCTCTTTCCTTTTTCTTTCTTTCTTTCTTTCTTTCATTCTTTCTCTCTTTCTTTCTTTCTTTCTTTCTTTCTCTCTTTCTTTCTTTCTTTCTTTCCTTCTGTCTTTCTATCTTTCTATCTTTCTCTTCCTCTCTTCTTCTCTTTCCTTCTTTCTATGTTTCTTTCTTTCCATCCTTCTTTTTTCTTCCTTTCTTTCTTTCTTTCTTTCTTTCTTTCTTTCTTTCTTTCTATGTTTCTTTTCTTTCTTCCTTTATAATTTTCATTATTTCCGTCTTATTTTCTTTCTTTCTTTATTCCTTCCTTTCTTTCTTTCTTTCTATCTTTCTTTCCTTCTTTCTTCCTTCCTTGTTTCTTTCTTTCTTTCCATCTTTCTTTCTTTCTATCTTTCTTTCTAACTTTCCTTCTTTCTGACTTCCTTTCTATCTTTCTTTCTTTCTTTCTTCCTTTCTTTCTCATTCTTTGTTTGTTCCTTTCTTTGTTTCTTTCTTTTTTCTGTCTTTTTCTCTTTCTCTCTTTCTCTCTTTCTTTCATTCTTTCTTTCTTCCTCTCTTTCCTTTTTCTTTCTTTCTTTCTTTCTTTCTCTCTTTCTTTCTTTCTTTCTTTCTTTCTTTCTTTCTTTCTTTCTTTCTTTCTATCTTTCTATCTTTCTTTCCTTCCTTGTTTCTTTCTCTATTTCTTTCTTTCTTTCTTTGTTCTTTATTTTTTTCTTTCTCTCTTTCTTTCTTCCTTTCTTTCTTTCTTTCTTTCTTTCCTTCTTTGTTTCTTTCTTTCTTTATTTTACTACTTCTTTCTTACTTACTTACATACTTCCTCTTTTTCTATATTTCTGTTTTCATTCTTCCTTTCTTTCTTTCATTCTTTCCATCTTTCTTTCTTTCTTTCTATCTTTCTTTCTTTCTCTCTTTCTTTCTTCCTTTCTTTCTGTCTTTCTTTGTTTTTTTCTATCTTTCTATCTTCCTTTCCTCCTTTCCTTTTATCTTTCTTTCTTTCTTTCTTTCTGTCTTTCTCTCTTCCTCTCTTCCTCTCTTTCTCTCTTTCTTTCATTATTTCTTTCTTTTACTCTTTCTCTCTTTCTTTCTTTCTTCCTTTATTCATTCTGTCCTTCTTTCTTTCTTACTTTCTTTCTTTGATTCTTTCTTTCTTTCCTTCTTTCTTTCTGTCTTTCTTTCTTTCTTTCTTTCTTTCTTTCTCTCTTTGCTCCTTTCTTAAATTCTTTCTATCTTTCTATCTTTCATTCTTTCTTTCCTTCTAGCTTTCTTTCTTTCCTTCCTTCTTTCTTTCTGTCTTGTTTTCTTCCTTTCTTTCTTTTCTTTATTTCTTTTTTCTTTCTTTCTTTGTTTCTTTCTTTCTATCTTTCTTCCTTTCTTCCTTTTTTTCTAATGTTTCTTTCTTTCTTTCTTTCTAAATTTCTCTCTTTCTGTCTTTCTTTCTTTCTGTCTTCCTTCCTTTCTATCTTTCTCTTTTTCTCTCTTCCTCTCCTCTTCTATTTCTTTCTTTCTTTCTATGTTTCTTCCTCTCCTTCCTTCCTGCTTCCTTTCTTTCTTTCCTACTTTCCATGTTTCTTTCTTTCTTCCTTTATAATTTTCATTATTTCTGTCTTATTTTCTTTCTTTCTTTATTCCTTTCTTTCTTTCTATCTTTCTTTGCTTCTTTCTTCCTTCCTTGTTTCTTTCTTTCTTTCCTTCTTTCTTTCTTTCTATCTTTCTTTCTAACTTTCGTTCCTTCTATCTTCCTTTCTATCTTTCTTTCTTTCTTCCTTTCTTTCTCTTTCTTTGTTTGTTCCTTTCTTTGTTTCTTTCTTTTTTCTGTCTTTCTCTCTTCCTCTCTTTCTCTATTTCTTTCATTCTTTCTTTCTTCCTCTCTTTCCTTTTTCTTTCTTTCTTTCTTTCTTTCTTTCTCTCTTTCTTTCTTTCCTTCTTTCTTTCCTTCTGTCTTTCTATCTTTCTATCTTTCTTTCCTTCCTTGTTTCTTTCTCTATTTCTTTCTTTCTTTCTTTCTTTGTTCTTTCTTTCTTTTTTCTTTCTCTCTTTCTTCCTTCCTTCCTTCCTTTCTTTCTTTCTTTCTTTCTTTCCATCTTTGTTTGTTTCTTTCTTTATTTTACTACTTCTTTCTTACTTACTTACATACTTCATCTTTTTCTATATTTCTGTTTTCATTCTTCCTTTCTTTCTTTCTTTCTTTCCTTCTTTCTTTCTTTCTTTCTATCTTTCTTTCTTTCTCTCTCTCTTTCTTCCTTTCTTTCTGTCTTTCTTTGTTTTTTTCTACCTTTCTATCTTCCTTTCCTTCTTTCCTTTTATCTTTCTTTCTTTCTTTTTTTCTTTCTGTCTTTCTCTCTTCCTCTCTTTCTCTCTTTCTTTCGTTATTTATTTCTTTAACTCTTTCTCTCTTTCTTTCTTCCTTTATTCATTCTGTCCTTCTTTCTTTCTTGCTCTCTTTCTTTGATTCTTTCTTTCTTTCCTTCTTTCTTTCTGTCTTTCTTTCTTTCTCTCTTTGCTTCTTTCTTACTTTCTTTCTATCTTTCTATCTTTCATTCTTTCTTTCCTTCTATCTTTCTTTATTTCCTTCCTTCTTTCTTTCTGTCTTGCTTTCTTCCTTTCTTTCTTTTCTTAATTTTTTTTCTTTCTTTCTTTCTTTGTTTCTTTCTTTCTATCTTTCTTTCTTCCTTTCTTTCTTTTTTTTCTAATGTTTCTTTCTTTCTTTCTTTGTTTCTTTCTTTCTATCTTTCTATCTTTCGTTCTTTCTTTCTTTCTGTCTTCCTTTCTTTCTATTTTTCTCTCTTACTCTCTTCATCTCTTCTTCTATTTCTTTCTTTATTGCTATGTTTCTTCCTTTCCTTCCTTCTTGCTTCCTTTCATTCTTTCCAGATTCCATGTTTCTTTCTTTCTTCCTTTCTAATTTTGATTCTTTCTGTCTTATTTTCTTTCTTTCTTTATTCCTTTCTTTCATTCTTTCTTTCTTTTTTCTTTCTTTGTTTCTATCTTCCTTTCCTTCTTTCTTCCTTCCTTGTTTCTTTCTTTCTTTCTCTCTTTCTTTCTTTCTTTCTTCCTCTCTTTCTTTCTTTCTGACTGTCTTTCTTTGTTTCTATCTTTCTTTCCTTCTTACTTTCTTTCCTTCTTTCTTCCTCTCTATCTTTCTTTCTTTCTTCCTTTCTTTCTTTTTTCTTTCTTTCCTTTTTCTTTCTTTCTTTCTTTCTTTCTTTCTTTCTCTCTTTCCTTCTTTCTTAATTTCTTTCTTTCTTTCTGTCTTTCTTTAACTGTTTCTTTCTTTCTTCCTCTCTTTTTTTCTTTCCTCGTTTCTTTCTTTCCTTCCTTCTTTCTTTCTTTCATTGTTTCTTCCTTGCTATTTTTCTTTCATTGTTTCCTTCCTTCGTCCTTTGTTTCTTTCTTTCTTTCTTGGTTTCTTCTTTCTTTCTATCTTTCATTCATTTTTTCTTTCTTTCTTTCTGGATTTCAGTCTTCCTCTCTTCCTGTCTTTCCCTCTTTCTTTCTTTTTTTCTTTGTTTCTTCCTTTCTATGTTTCTTTCTATCTTTATTTATTTCTTTCTTTCCTTCTTTCTCTCTTTCTTTCTTCCTTTCTTTGTCTTCGTTCCCATCTTTCTTTCTTTCTTTCTTTCTCTCTTCTCTCTTCTTCTGTTTCTATCTTTCTTTCTTTCTTTCCTTCTTCCTTTCTTTCTATCTTTCTTTCTATCTTTCTTTCTTTCTTTCTTCCTTTCTATCTTTCTTTCTTTCTTCCTTTCTTTCTGTCTTTCTTTGTTTGTTTGTTTCTTTCTTTCTTTCTTTCTTTTTTTTTCTTTCTGTCTGTCTTTCTTTCTTCCTCTCTTTCTCTCTTTCTTTCATTCTTTCTATCTTCCTCTCTTTCTTTTTTCTTTCTTTCTTACTTTCTTTCTTGCTTTCTTTCTCTCTTTCTTTCGTTCTCTCTTTCCTTCTTTCTTTCTTTCTTTCTTTCTTTCTATCTTTCTATCTTTCTTTCTTTCCTTCCTTGTTTCTTCCTTTCTGTCTCTCTTCCTTTCTTAAGTTTTTTTCTTTCTTTCTTTTTTTCTTTCTTTCTTCCTTTGTTCCTTTCTTTCTTTCTAGCTTTCCTTCTTTGTTTGTTTCTTTCTTTATTTTTCTACTTCTCTCTTACTTACTTACCTACTTTCTTTTTTTCATTCTTCATTTCTTTCTTTCTTTCCTTCTTTCTTGCTTTCTTTCTATCTTTCTTTCTTTCTCTCTTTCTTTCCTCCTTTCTTTCTGTCTTTCTTTGTTTTTTTCTGTCTTTCTATCTTTCTTTCCGTCTTTCCTTTTTTTCCCTTCTTTCTGTTTTTCTCTCTTACTCTCTTCCTCTCGTTCTCTCTTTCTTTCGTTCTTTCTTTCTTTAACTCTTTCTTTCTTTCTCTCTTTCTTTCGCTCTTTTTTTCTTCCTTCCTTTCTTTCCTTCTTTCTTTTCATTTCTTTCTTGCTCTCTTTCTTTCTTTCTTTCTTTCTTTCTTTCTAAATTTCTCTCTTTCTGTCTTTCTTTCTTTCTTTCTTTCTTTCTTTCTTTCTGTCTTCCTTCCTTTCTATCTTTCTCTTTTTCTCTCTTCCTCTCCTCTTCTATTTCTTTCTTTCTTTCTATGTTTCTTCCTTTCCTTCCTTCCTGCTTCCTTTCTTTCTTTCCTATTTTCCATGTTTCTTTCTTTCTTCCTTTATAATTTTCATTATTTCTGTCTTATTTTCTTTCTTTCTTTATTCCTTTCTTTCTTTCTATCTTTCTTTGCTTCTTTCTTCCTTCCTTGTTTCTTTCTTTCTTTCCTTCTTTCTTTCTTTCTATCTTTCTTTCTAACTTTCGTTCCTTCTATCTTCCTTTCTATCTTTCTTTCTTTCTTCCTTTCTTTCTCTTTCTTTGTTTGTTCCTTTCTTTGTTTCTTTCTTTTTTCTGTCTTTCTCTCTTCCTCTCTTTCTCTATTTCTTTCATTCTTTCATTCTTCCTCTCTTTCCTTTTTCTTTCTTTCTTTCTTTCTTTCATTCTTTCTCTCTTTCTTTCTTTCTTTCTTTCTTTCTCTCTTTCTTTCTTTCTTTCTTTCCTTCTGTCTTTCTATCTTTCTATCTTTCTCTTCCTCTCTTCTTCTCTTTCCTTCTTTCTATGTTTCTTTCTTTCCATCCTTCTTTTTTCTTCCTTTCTTTCTTTCTTTCTTTCTTTCTTTCTTTCTTTCTTTCTTTCTATGTTTCTTTTCTTTCTTCCTTTATAATTTTCATTATTTCCGTCTTATTTTCTTTCTTTCTTTATTCCTTCCTTTCTTTCTTTCTTTCTATCTTTCTTTCCTTCTTTCTTCCTTCCTTGTTTCTTTCTTTCTTTCCATCTTTCTTTCTTTCTATCTTTCTTTCTAACTTTCCTTCTTTCTGACTTCCTTTCTATCTTTCTTTCTTTCTTTCTTCCTTTCTTTCTCATTCTTTGTTTGTTCCTTTCTTTGTTTCTTTCTTTTTTCTGTCTTTTTCTCTTTCTCTCTTTCTCTCTTTCTTTCATTCTTTCTTTCTTCCTCTCTTTCCTTTTTCTTTCTTTCTTTCTTTCTTTCTCTCTTTCTTTCTTTCTTTCTTTCTTTCTTTCTTTCTTTCTTTCTTTCTTTCTTTCTATCTTTCTATCTTTCTTTCCTTCCTTGTTTCTTTCTCTATTTCTTTCTTTCTTTCTTTGTTCTTTATTTTTTTCTTTCTCTCTTTCTTTCTTCCTTTCTTTCTTTCTTTCTTTCTTTCTTTCCTTCTTTGTTTCTTTCTTTCTTTATTTTACTACTTCTTTCTTACTTACTTACATACTTCCTCTTTTTCTATATTTCTGTTTTCATTCTTCCTTTCTTTCTTTCATTCTTTCCATCTTTCTTTCTTTCTTTCTATCTTTCTTTCTTTCTCTCTTTCTTTCTTCCTTTCTTTCTGTCTTTCTTTGTTTTTTTCTATCTTTCTATCTTCCTTTCCTCCTTTCCTTTTATCTTTCTTTCTTTCTTTCTGTCTTTCTCTCTTCCTCTCTTCCTCTCTTTCTCTCTTTCTTTCATTATTTCTTTCTTTTACTCTTTCTCTCTTTCTTTCTTTCTTCCTTTATTCATTCTGTCCTTCTTTCTTTCTTACTTTCTTTCTTTGATTCTTTCTTTCTTTCCTTCTTTCTTTCTGTCTTTCTTTCTTTCTTTCTTTCTTTCTTTCTCTCTTTGCTCCTTTCTTAAATTCTTTCTATCTTTCTATCTTTCATTCTTTCTTTCCTTCTAGCTTTCTTTCTTTCCTTCCTTCTTTCTTTCTGTCTTGTTTTCTTCCTTTCTTTCTTTTCTTTATTTCTTTTTTCTTTCTTTCTTTGTTTCTTTCTTTCTATCTTTCTTCCTTTCTTCCTTTTTTTCTAATGTTTCTTTCTTTCTTTCTTTCTAAATTTCTCTCTTTCTGTCTTTCTTTCTTTCTGTCTTCCTTCCTTTCTATCTTTCTCTTTTTCTCTCTTCCTCTCCTCTTCTATTTCTTTCTTTCTTTCTATGTTTCTTCCTCTCCTTCCTTCCTGCTTCCTTTCTTTCTTTCCTACTTTCCATGTTTCTTTCTTTCTTCCTTTATAATTTTCATTATTTCTGTCTTATTTTCTTTCTTTCTTTATTCCTTTCTTTCTTTCTATCTTTCTTTGCTTCTTTCTTCCTTCCTTGTTTCTTTCTTTCTTTCCTTCTTTCTTTCTTTCTATCTTTCTTTCTAACTTTCGTTCCTTCTATCTTCCTTTCTATCTTTCTTTCTTTCTTCCTTTCTTTCTCTTTCTTTGTTTGTTCCTTTCTTTGTTTCTTTCTTTTTTCTGTCTTTCTCTCTTCCTCTCTTTCTCTATTTCTTTCATTCTTTCTTTCTTCCTCTCTTTCCTTTTTCTTTCTTTCTTTCTTTCTTTCTTTCTTTCTTTCTCTCTTTCTTTCTTTCTTTCTTTCTCTCTTTCTTTCTTTCCTTCTTTCTTTCCTTCTGTCTTTCTATCTTTCTATCTTTCTTTCCTTCCTTGTTTCTTTCTCTATTTCTTTCTTTCTTTCTTTCTTTGTTCTTTCTTTCTTTTTTCTTTCTCTCTTTCTTCCTTCCTTCCTTCCTTTCTTTCTTTCTTTCTTTCTTTCCATCTTTGTTTGTTTCTTTCTTTATTTTACTACTTCTTTCTTACTTACTTACATACTTCATCTTTTTCTATATTTCTGTTTTCATTCTTCCTTTCTTTCTTTCTTTCTTTCCTTCTTTCTTTCTTTCTTTCTATCTTTCTTTCTTTCTCTCTCTCTTTCTTCCTTTCTTTCTGTCTTTCTTTGTTTTTTTCTACCTTTCTATCTTCCTTTCCTTCTTTCCTTTTATCTTTCTTTCTTTCTTTTTTTCTTTCTGTCTTTCTCTCTTCCTCTCTTTCTCTCTTTCTTTCGTTATTTATTTCTTTAACTCTTTCTCTCTTTCTTTCTTCCTTTATTCATTCTGTCCTTCTTTCTTTCTTGCTCTCTTTCTTTGATTCTTTCTTTCTTTCCTTCTTTCTTTCTGTCTTTCTTTCTTTCTCTCTTTGCTTCTTTCTTACTTTCTTTCTATCTTTCTATCTTTCATTCTTTCTTTCCTTCTATCTTTCTTTATTTCCTTCCTTCTTTCTTTCTGTCTTGCTTTCTTCCTTTCTTTCTTTTCTTAATTTTTTTTCTTTCTTTCTTTCTTTGTTTCTTTCTTTCTATCTTTCTTTCTTCCTTTCTTTCTTTTTTTTCTAATGTTTCTTTCTTTCTTTCTTTGTTTCTTTCTTTCTATCTTTCTATCTTTCGTTCTTTCTTTCTTTCTGTCTTCCTTTCTTTCTATTTTTCTCTCTTACTCTCTTCATCTCTTCTTCTATTTCTTTCTTTATTGCTATGTTTCTTCCTTTCCTTCCTTCTTGCTTCCTTTCATTCTTTCCAGATTCCATGTTTCTTTCTTTCTTCCTTTCTAATTTTGATTCTTTCTGTCTTATTTTCTTTCTTTCTTTATTCCTTTCTTTCATTCTTTCTTTCTTTTTTCTTTCTTTGTTTCTATCTTCCTTTCCTTCTTTCTTCCTTCCTTGTTTCTTTCTTTCTTTCTCTCTTTCTTTCTTTCTTTCTTCCTCTCTTTCTTTCTTTCTGACTGTCTTTCTTTGTTTCTATCTTTCTTTCCTTCTTACTTTCTTTCCTTCTTTCTTCCTCTCTATCTTTCTTTCTTTCTTCCTTTCTTTCTTTTTTCTTTCTTTCCTTTTTCTTTCTTTCTTTCTTTCTTTCTTTCTTTCTCTCTTTCCTTCTTTCTTAATTTCTTTCTTTCTTTCTGTCTTTCTTTAACTGTTTCTTTCTTTCTTCCTCTCTTTTTTTCTTTCCTCGTTTCTTTCTTTCCTTCCTTCTTTCTTTCTTTCATTGTTTCTTCCTTGCTATTTTTCTTTCATTGTTTCCTTCCTTCGTCCTTTGTTTCTTTCTTTCTTTCTTGGTTTCTTCTTTCTTTCTATCTTTCATTCATTTTTTCTTTCTTTCTTTCTGGATTTCAGTCTTCCTCTCTTCCTGTCTTTCCTCTTTCTTTCTTTTTTTCTTTGTTTCTTCCTTTCTATGTTTCTTTCTATCTTTATTTATTTCTTTCTTTCCTTCTTTCTCTCTTTCTTTCTTCCTTTCTTTGTCTTCGTTCCCATCTTTCTTTCTTTCTTTCTTTCTCTCTTCTCTCTTCTTCTGTTTCTATCTTTCTTTCTTTCTTTCCTTCTTCCTTTCTTTCTATCTTTCTTTCTATCTTTCTTTCTTTCTTTCTTCCTTTCTATCTTTCTTTCTTTCTTCCTTTCTTTCTGTCTTTCTTTGTTTGTTTGTTTCTTTCTTTCTTTCTTTCTTTTTTTTTCTTTCTGTCTGTCTTTCTTTCTTCCTCTCTTTCTCTCTTTCTTTCATTCTTTCTATCTTCCTCTCTTTCTTTTTTCTTTCTTTCTTACTTTCTTTCTTGCTTTCTTTCTCTCTTTCTTTCGTTCTCTCTTTCCTTCTTTCTTTCTTTCTTTCTTTCTTTCTTTCTTTCTATCTTTCTATCTTTCTTTCTTTCCTTCCTTGTTTCTTCCTTTCTGTCTCTCTTCCTTTCTTAAGTTTTTTTCTTTCTTTCTTTTTTTCTTTCTTTCTTCCTTTGTTCCTTTCTTTCTTTCTAGCTTTCCTTCTTTGTTTGTTTCTTTCTTTATTTTTCTACTTCTCTCTTACTTACTTACCTACTTTCTTTTTTTCATTCTTCATTTCTTTCTTTCTTTCCTTCTTTCTTGCTTTCTTTCTATCTTTCTTTCTTTCTCTCTTTCTTTCCTCCTTTCTTTCTGTCTTTCTTTGTTTTTTTCTGTCTTTCTATCTTTCTTTCCGTCTTTCCTTTTTTTCCCTTCTTTCTGTTTTTCTCTCTTACTCTCTTCCTCTCGTTCTCTCTTTCTTTCGTTCTTTCTTTCTTTAACTCTTTCTTTCTTTCTCTCTTTCTTTCGCTCTTTTTTTCTTCCTTCCTTTCTTTCCTTCTTTCTTTTCATTTCTTTCTTGCTCTCTTTCTTTCTTTCTTTCATTCTTTCTTTTTTTCTTTCTTACTTTCTTTCTTTCTTTTATTTCATTCCTTCTCTCTATCTTTCTTTCTTCCTTCCTTTCGTTCCTTCTTTCTTTCTTACTTTCTTCCTTTGTTTCTTCCTTTCTTTATTTTCTTCCTTTCTTGCTTCTTTCTTTCTTTCTGTATATCTCTCTTCCTCTCTTCCTCTCTTTCTTTCACTCTTTCTTGCTTTCCCTCTCTCTTTCTTTCTTTCTATGTTTCTTTCTTTCCTTCGTTGTTTCTTTCTTTCTTTCCTTCTTTCTTCGTTTCTTTCTTCCCTTTTTCCTTCTTTCTTTCTTCCTCTCTTTCTTTCGTTCTCTCTTTCTTCCTTTCTTGCTTACATTCTCTCTTTCCTTCTTTCCTTCGTTCTTTCTATCTTTCTTCCCTTCTTTCTTTCTTTCTTTCTTCCTTTCTTCCGTTCTTTTTTTCTTTCTTTCTATCCTTCTTTCTTTCTTTCGTTCTTTCTTTCTGGCTTTCTTTCTTTCTATCTTTCTTCCTTTCTTTCTTTTCTTTCTTTCTTTCTTTCTTTCTTTCTTTCTTTCTTTCTTTCTGTCTTTCTTTCTTTCCTTCTTTCTCTCTTTCTTTCTTTCTATCTTTCTTTCCTTCTTTCTTTCTTTCCTTCTTTCTTTCTATCTTTCTTTCTATCTTTCTTTCTCTCTTTCTATCTTCCTTTCTTTCTGTCTTCCTTTCTTTCTTTCTTTCTCTCTACCTCGCTTCTTCTCCTTCTTTCTTTCTATGTTTCCTTCTTTCCTTCCTTCCTTCTTTCTTTCTTTCTTTCTTACTATGTTTCTTTCTTTATTTCTTTCTAATATTCATTCTTTGTGTCTTGTTTTTTTCTTTGTTTCTTTCTTTTTTCTGTCTTTCTTTCTTTCTTTCTATCATTCTTTCGTTCTTTCTTCCTTCCTATCTGTCTTTCTTTGATTGTTTCTTTCTTTGTTTCTTTCTTTCTATCTTTCTTTCCTTCCTTCTTTCTTTCTTTCTTTCTTTCTTTCTTTCTTTCTTTCTTTCTGTCTTTCTCTCTTCCTCTCTTCCTCTCTTTCTTTCATTCTTTCTGTCTTTCTTTCTATCTTTCTATCTATCTTTGCTTCTTTCTTTCTTTGTTTCTTTCTATCTTTCCTTCTATCTTGATTTCTTTCTTTCTTTCTTTCTCTCTTTCATTCTTCCTTTCTTTCTGTCCTCCTTACTTTCTTTCTCTCTTTCTCTTCCTCTCTTCTTCTCTTTCTTTCTATCTATGTTTCGTTCTTTCCTTCCTTCTTTTTTCTTCCTTTCTTTCTTTCTTCCTATGTTTCTTTTCTATCTTCCTTTCTAATTTTCATTATATCTGTCTTTTTTTCTTTCTTTATTCCTTTCTTTCTTTCTTTCTTTCTTTCTATCTTTCTTTCCTTCTTTCTTCCTTCCTTGTTTCTTTCTATCTTTCCTTCTTTCTTTCGTTCTTTCTTTCTTTGTATCTTTCTTTCTAACTTTCGTTCTTTCTTTCTTTCTTACTTTCCTTCCTTCTTTATTTCCTTCTGTTTTTATTTCTTCCTTTCTTTCTTTCTTTTGTTTGTTTGTTTCTTTCTTTCTTTCTTGTTTTCTATCTTTCTTTCTTTCTTCCTTCCTATCTGTATTTCTTTGATTGTTTCTTTCTTTGTTTCTTTCTTTCTATCTTTCTTTCCTTCTTTCTTTCTTTTTTCTTTCTTTCTTTCTTTGTTTCTTTCTTTAATTCTGTCTTTCTCTCTTCCACTCTTCCTCTCTTTCTCTCTTTCTTTCATTCTCTCTTTCTTCCTCACTTTCTTTTTTCATCCTTTCTTTCTATCTTTCTATCTTTCTTTCTTTCTTTCCTTGTTTCTTTCTTTCTTTCTTTCTTTCTTTCTTTCTTTCTTTCTGTTTTCTTTCTTTCTTTTTTTCGTTCTTTCTTTCTTTCTTCCTTTCTTTCTGTCTTTCATTCTGTCTATCTTTTTTCCTTCTTACTTTCTTTCTATCGTACTTTCTTTCTTTCTTTCTAGCTTTCTTTCTTTCTCTCATTCTTTCTTCCTATCTTTCTTTCTTTCTTTCTTCCTTTCTTTCTTTCATTCTGTCTATCTTTCTTTCCTTCTTACTTTCTTTCTTTCCTCCTTCTTTCTTTCTATCTTTGTTTCTTTCTCTCTTTGTTTCTTCCTTTCTTTCTTTCTTTCTTCCTTTCTTTCTTTATTTTTTCATTCTTTCTTTTTTCTTTCCTTCTTTCTTTCTTTCTTTCTTTCTTCCTTTCTTTCATTTTTTCTTTCTTTCTTTCTGTCTTTCTCTCTTGCTCTCTTCCTCTCTTTCTCTCTATCTTTCATTCTTTCTTTCTTTAAGTCTTTCGTTCTTCCTCTCTTTCTTTCTTCCTCTCTTTCTTTCTTCCTTTCTTTCTTTCTTTCCTTCCT
Source organism: Tenodera sinensis (assembly GCA_030765045.1). NCBI lineage: Eukaryota > Metazoa > Arthropoda > Insecta > Mantodea > Mantidae > Tenodera > Tenodera sinensis. The sequence continues at coordinate 61,149,328 of CM060966.1, read as the reverse complement.
TCTTTCTTTCTTTCTTTCTTTCTTTGTTCTTTTCTTGCTATTTTTCTTTCTTTGTTTCCTTGCTTCGCCCACTGTTTCTTTCTTTCTTGCTTTCTTTTTTTCTTTCCTTCTTTTATTAATTCTTTCTTTCTTTCTGCCTTTCACTCTTCCTCTCTTCCTGTCCTTCGTTCTCTCTTTCTTTCTTTTTTTCTTTCTTTCTTTCATTCATTCTTATTTCTTTCTTTCTTTCTCTCTTTCTTTCTTCCTTTCTTAGTCTTCCTTCCCATCTTTCTTTCTTTCTTTCTTTCTTTCTTTCTTCCTCTCTTTTTCTCTTTCTTTCTTTGTTTCTTTCTTTCATACCTTCTTTCTTACCTTGTTTCATTCTTTGTTTCTTTCTATCTATCTTTCTTTCCTTTTCCTTTCTATCTTTCATTCTTCCTGTCTTTTTTCTTTCTCTCTTTCTTTCTTTCTATCTTTCGTTCTATTTTTCTTTCCTTGTTTCCTCCTTCCTTTCTTTCTTTCTTTCTTTCCTTCTTTCTTTCTTTGCTATTTTCTTTCTTTTCTTCCTTCTTTCTTTCTTTCTTTTTTCTGTCTTTCTTTCTTCCTTTCTTTTCTTTCTTTCTTTTTGTCTTCCTATCTTTCTTTCTATCTTTCGTTCTTTCTTTCTTTCTATCTTTCTTTGATTCTTTCTTTCTTTCCCTCCTTCTTTCTTCTTTTCCTTCTTTCTTTTTTCTGTGTGTCTTTCTATCTTTCTTCCTTCTTTTCTTTCTTTCATTCTTTCTTTCTTTCTTTCTATCTTCCTTTCCTTCCTTCTTTCTTTCTTTCCTTCTTTCTTTCTTTCTTTCTTTCTTTCTTTTTTTCTTTCTTACCTTTTTCTATCTTTCTTTCCTTCTTTCTTCTTTCCTTGTTTTTCTTTCTTTCTTTCTTTCTTTCTTTCTTTCTTTCTTTCTTTCTTTCTATCGTTCTTTGTATCTTTCTATTTTTCTCTCTTTCTTTCCTCCTTTCTTTCTGTCTTTCTTTGTTTGTTTCTTTCTTTGTTTCTTTCTTTCTATCTTTCTTTCTTTCTTCCTTTCTTTCTTTTGTTCTTTCTTTGTGTCTTTCTCTATTCCTCTCTTCCGCTCTTTCTCTCATTCCTTGTTTCTTCCTATTTTTGTGTTTTCTTTCTTGCTTTCTTTCTTTCTTCCTTTCTTTCTTCCTTTCTTTCTTTCTTTCTTTCTTACCTTCCTTGCTTCGTTCTTTCTTTCTTTCTTTTTTCTTTCTTTTTTTTCTTTCTTTCTTTCTTTCTTTCTTTCTTCCTTTCTTTCTTTGTTTCTTTCTTTCTTGATGTCTTCCTTTGTTTCTATCTTTCTTTCCTTCTTACTTTCTTTCTTTCCTTCTTTCTTTCTTTCTATCTTTCTTTCTTTCTTTCTTTCTGGCCTGCTTTCTTCCTTTCTTTCTCTCTTTCTTTCTCTCTTTCTTTCTTTCTTTCTTTCTTTCTATCTTTCTTTCTTCCTTTCTTTCTTTCTGTCTTTCCTTGTTTCTATCTTTCTTTCCTTCTTACTTTCTTTCTTTCCTTTTTTCTTTCTTTCTATCTTTCTTTCTCTCATTCTATCTTCCTTTCTTTCTTCCTTTATTTCATTTTTCTTTCTTTCTCTTTTTCTTTCTTTCTTTCTTCCTTTCTTTCTTTCTCTCTTTCCTTCTTTCTTTCTTTCAATCTTTCTTTCTGTCTTTCTCTCTTACTCTCTTCCATTCTTTCTCTCTTTCTTTCATTCTTTCTTTCTTTAGCTGTTTCTTTCTTTCTTCCTCTCTTACTTTCTTTCTTCTTTTCTTTATTTCCTTCCTTCTTTCTTTCTTTCTTTGTTGCTTTCTTGCTATTTTTCTTTCTTTGTTTCCTTCCTTCGTCCTTTGTTTCTTTCTTTCTTGCTTTCTCTTTTTCTTTCTTTCTTTCATTCATTTTTCTTTCTTTCTTTCTTTATGAATTTCACTCTTCCTTTCTTTCCCTCTTTCTTTCTTTCTTTCTTCCTTTCTATCTTTCTTTCTATCTTTATTTATTTCTTACTCTCTTTCTTTGCCTCTTTCGTTCTTCCTTTCTTGGTCTTCGTTCCCATCTTTCTTTCTTTCTCTCTTCCTCTCTTCTTCTCTTTCTCTCTATGCTTCTTTCTTTCCTTGCTTCTTTCTTTGTTTGATTCTTTCTTTTTTCTGTCTATCTTTCTTTCTTTATTCCTTTATATCTTTCATTCTTCCGGTCTTTTTTTCTTTCTTTCTTTCTTTCTATGTTGCGTTCTATCTTTCTTTCCTTCTATCTTTCTTTCTTTCCTTCCTTCTTTCTTTCTGTCTTACTTTCTTCCTGTCTTCCTTCCTTTCTTTCTTTCTTTCTTTCTTTCTTTCTTTCTTTCTATCTTTCTTTCTTGCTTTCTTCCTTTCTTGTCTTCTCTCTTACTTTCTTCCTTTCTTTCTCTTTCTATGTTTTTTGTTTGTTTCTTTCTTCCTTCTTTCTTTCCTTGTTTCTTTTTTCTATCTTTCTTTCTTCCTTTCTTCCTTTTTTCTTTATATGTTTCTTTTTTTCTTTCTTCCTTTCTTTCTTTCTTCCTTTCTTTCTTTTTTCTTTCTTTCTATCTTTCTTTCCTTCCTTCTTTCTTCCCTTCTTTCTTGCTTTCTTTCTTTATGTCTGTCTTTCTTTCTATCTTTCTTTCCTTCTTTCTTTCTTTCTTTGTTACTTTCTTTCCTTCTTTCGTTCTTTGTTTCTATCTTTCTATCTTTCCTTCCTTCTTTCTTTCTTTCTTTCTTTCTTTCTTTTTTCTTCCCGTCTTCCTTCTTTCTTTTTATTTCTTTCCTCCTCTCTTTCTTTCTTTCTTTCTTATTTACTTTCTTTCTATCTTTAGTTCTTTCTTTCTTCCTTTCTTTGTTTCTTTCTTTCTTTCGGTCTTTGTTTCTATCTTTCTATCTTTCTTTCCTTCTTTCTTTCTTTCTTTTTTCTTCCTTTCTTTTCTTCTTTCTTTCTCTGTTTCTTTCTTTCTTTCTTTCTTTCTTTCTATCTTTCTATCTTTCATTCTTTCTTTCTTTGTATCTTTCTTTCCTACCTTCCTTCTTTCTTACTGTCTTTGTTTCTTCCTTTCTTTCTTTTCTTTATTTCTTTTTTTCTTTCTTCCTTTCTTTCTTTGTTTCTTTCTTTCTATCTTTCTTTCTTCCTTTCTTTCTTTCTTTTTTCTTTCTTTGTTACCTTCTTTCGTTCTTCCTCTCTTTCTTTGCTTCTTTCTTTTTTCTTTCTTTTTTGTTTCTTTCTTTCTATCTTTCTCTGCTTCCTTCTCTCTTCCTTTCTTTGTTGCTTTCTTTCTTTCTTTCTTTCTGTCTGTCTTTTTTTCTTTCTTTCTATCTATCCTTCTTTCCTTCTTTCTTCCTTTCTTTCTTTGTTACTTACATTCTTTCTTTCGTTCTTTGTTTCTATCTTTCTATCTTTCTTTCCTTTCTTCTTTCTTTCTTTCTTTCTTTCTTTCTTTCTCTCTTCCTGTCTTTCTCTCTTTCTTTCATTCTTTTTTTCTTCCTCTCTTTCTTTTTTCTTTCTTTCTTCCTTTATTTCCTTCTTTCTTTCCTTCTTTCATATTTTCTTACTTCGTTTTTTCCTGCTTTCTTTCTTTGTTTCTTTCTTACGTTCTGTCTTTCTTTCTTCCTTTCTTTCTTACTTTCTTTCTTTCTTTCCTACTTTTATTCGTTCTTTCTATCTTTCATTCCTTCTTTCTTTCTTTCCTTGTTCCTCTCCTTCTTTATTTATTTCCATCCTTCTTTCTTTCTTCCTTTCTTCCATTCTTTCTTTCTTTCTTACATTCTTTCTTTCTTTCTTTTTTTCTTTCTTTCTTTCTTTCTATCTTTCTATCTTTCTTCCTTTATTTCTTTTCTGTCTTTTTTTCTTTTTTATTCTTTCGAGCTATCTTTCTTTTATTCTTTCTTTCTTCCTGTCTTTCTTTCTATCTTTCTTTCTTTCTATATTTCTTTGATTCTTTCTTATGTTGCTTCCTTGTTTCTTTGTTTCCTTCTTTCTTTTTTCTGTCTGTTTTTCTTTTTTTCTTCCTTTCTTTTCTTTCTCTCTTTCTTTCTATCTTCCTTTCCTTCCTTCCTTCTTTCTTTCTTTCTTTCTTTCCTTTTTTCTTTCTTCCTTTCTTTCTTTCTTTCCATCTTTCTATGTTTCTTCGTTTGTAATTTTCATTCTTTCTGTCTTTTTTCTTTCTTTCTTTCCTCCTTTCTTTATTTCTTATTTTCTTTCTTGCTTTTTTCTATCTTTCTATCGTTCTTTGTATCTTTCTATTTTTCTTTCTTTCTTTCTATCGTTCTTTTTTTTTTTAATTTATTTATTATTTGAAGTCGCTTCAACATAAAAGTCATATCGCGACTAAACATTGAGGGAAAAAAAAAAAAAAAAAAGGAGGAAACATATCGTTCTTTGTATCTTTCTATTTTTCTCTTGTTCTTTCAGTCTTTCTTTGTTTGTTTCTTTCTTTGTTTCTTTCTTTCTATCTTTCTTTCTTTCTTTCCTTCGTTCTTTGTGTCTTTCTCTATTCCTCTCTTCCGCTCTCTCTTTCATGCCTTGTTTCTTCCTATCTTAGTGTTTTCTTTCTTGCTTTCTTTCTTCCTTTCTTTCATTCTTTCCTTCCTTGTTTCTTTCTTTCTTTCTTCCTTTCTTTCTTTTTTCTTTCTTTCTTTTTTTCTTTCTTTCTTTCTTTCTTTCTTCCTTTCTTTCTGTCTTTGTTTGTTTTTCCTCTCTTTCTATCTTTCTTTCCTTCTTTCCTTTTATCTTTCTTTCTTTCTTTCTGTTTTTCTCTGTTTCTCTCTTCCTCTCCTTCCCTATTTCTTTCGTTCTTTCTTTCTTTAACTCTTTCTTTCTTTCTCTCGGTCTTTCGCACTTTTTTCTTCCTTCCTTTCTTTCCCTCTTTCTTTTCATTTCTTTCTTGCTCTCTTTCTTTCTTTCTTTTTTTCTTTCTTACTTTCTTTCTTTCTTTCATTTCATTCCTTCTTTCTTTCTTTCTTCCTTTCTTTATTTTCTTTCTTTCTTGCTTCTTTCTTTCTTTCTTTCCTTCTGTCTTTCTTTCTTTCCTTCTTTCTCCCTTTCTTTCTTTCTTTCTTTCTTTCTTTCTTTCTTTCTATCTTTCTTTCCTTCTTTCTTTCTTTCCTTCTTTCTTTCTATCTTTCTTTCTTTCTTTCTCTCTTTTACTTTCTTCCTTTCTTTCTGTCTTCCTGTCTTTCTTTCTTTCTTTCACTCTTTCTCTTCCTCTCTTTATCTCTTTCTTTCTATGTTTCTTTCTTTCCTTCCTTGTTTCTTTCTTTCTTTCTTTCTTTCTTTCTATGTTTCTTTCTTTCTTCCTTTCTAATTTAAATTCTTTCTGTCTTGTTTTTTTTTCTTTCTTCCTTTCTAATTTTCATTCTTTCGGTCTTGTTTTTTATCTTTCTTTCTTTCTTTTTTCTTTCTTTCTTTCTATCTTTCTTTCGTTCTTTCTTCCTTCCTATCTGTCTTTCTTTGATTGCTTCTTTCTTTGTTTCTTTCTTTCTATCTTTCTTTCCTTCCTTCTTTCTTTCTTTCTATCTTTCTTTCTGTCTTTCTCACTTCCTCTCTTCCGCTCTTTCTTACATTCTTTCTATCTTTCTTTCTTACTTTCCTTCCTTCTTTATTTCCTTCTGTTTTTACTTCTTCCTTTCTTTCTTTTCTTTCTTTCTTGCTTTCTATCTTTCTTTGTTTCTTTCTTTCTTGCTTCCTATCTGTATTTCTTTGATTCTTTCTATCTTTGTTTCTTTCTTTCTATCTTTCTTTCCTTCTTTCTTTCTTTCATTCTTTCTTTCTTTCTGTCTTTCTCTCTTCCACTCTTCCTCTCTTTCTCTCGTTCTTTCATTCTTTCCTTCTTCCTCTCTTTCTTTTTTCTTTCTTTCTCTCTTTCTTTCTTTCTTTCTTTCTATCTTTCTATCTTTCTTTCTTTCCTTGTTTCTTTCTTTCTTTCTTCCTTTCTTTCTTTTTTTCTTTCTTTTTTTTTTCTTTCTTTCTTTCTTTCATTCTGTCTATCTTTCTTTCCTTCTTACTTTCTTTCTTTCTATCTTTGTTTCTTTCTCTCTTTCTTTCTTTCTTCCTTTCTTTCTTTCTTTCTTCCTTTCTTTCTTTATTTTTTCATTCTTTCTTTTTTCTTTCCTTCTTTCTTTCTTTCTTTCTTCCTTTCTTTCGTTCTTTCTTTCATTTTTTCTTTCTCTCTTTCTTTCTTTCTCTCTTGCTCTCTTCCTATCTTTCTCTCTCTCTTTCATTCTTTCTTTCTTTAAGTCTTTCTTTCTTTCTTCCTCTCTTTCTTTCTTCCTTTCTTTCTTTCTTTCCTTCTTTCTTTCTTTCTTTCTTTCTTTGTTTCTTTCTTGCTATTTTTCTTTCTTTGTTTCCTTGCTTCGTCCATTGTTTCTTTCTATCTTTTTTTCTTTGCTTCTTTTATTCATTCTTTCTTTCTTTCTGCCCTTCACTCTTCCTCTCTTCCTATCCTTCGTTCTTTCTTTCTTTCTATTTTTCTTTCTTTCATTCTTTTTTCTTTCTTTCTTTCTTTCTTCCTTTCTATCTTTCTTTCTATTTTTATTTCTTCCTTTCTCTCTTTCTTTCTTCCTTTCTTTGCCTTCCTTCCCATCTATCTTTCTTTCTTTCTTGCTTCCTCTCTTCCTCTCTTCTTCTCTTTCTTGCTTTGTTTCTTTGTTTCCTTCCTTCTTTCTTACCTTGTTTCAATCGTTGTTTCTTTCTATCTATCTTACTTTCCTTTTCCTTTCTATCTTTCATTATTCCTGTCTTTTTTTCCTTCTCTCTTTCTTTCTATCTTTCGTTCTATTTTTCTTTCCTTGTTACCTGCTTCCTTTCTTTCTTTCTTTCCTTCTTTCTTTCTTTGCTATTTTCTTTCTTTCCTTCTTTCTTTCTTTCTTTCTTTTTTCTGTCTGTCTGTCTTTCTTTCTTCCTTTCTTTTCTTTCTTTCTTTTTGTCTTTCTATCTTTCTTTCTATCTTTCTTTCTTTCTTTATTTCTATATTTCTTTGATTCTTTCTTTCGTTCCTCCTTCTTTCTTTGTTTCCTTCTTTCTTTTCTCTGTCTGTCTTTCTTTTTTTCTTCCTTTCTTTTCTTTCTCTCTTTCTTTCTTTCTATCTTCCTTTCCTTCCTTCTTTCTTTCTTTCTTTCCTTCTTTCTTTTTTCCTTTCCTTCTTTCTTTCTTTCCATCTTTCTGTCTTTCTTCCTTTCTAATTTTCATTCTTTCTTACTTTTTTCTATCTTTCTATCGCTCTTTGCATCTTTCATTTTTCTTCGCTTCTCTCTTTCTAACGTTCTTTGTATCTTTCTATTTTTCTCTCTTTCTTTCTGTCTTTCGTTGTTTGTTTCTTTCTTTGTTTCTTTCTGTCTAGCTTTCTTTCTTTCTTTCCTTCTTTCTTTGTGTCTTTCTCTATTCCTCTCTTCCGCTCTTTCTTTCATTGCTTGTTACTTCCTATCTTTGTGTTTTCTTTCTTGCTTTCTTTCTTCCTTTCTTTCTTTCTTCCTTTCTTTCTTTCTTTCCTTCCTTGTTTCTTTCTTTCTTCCTTCCTTTCTTTCTTTTTTCTTTCTTTCTTTTTTTCTTTCTTTCTTTTTTTCTTTCTTGCATTCTTTCTTTCTTTCTATCTTTCTTTCCTTCTTACTTTCTTTCTTTCCTTCTTTCTTTCTTTCTATCTTTATTTCTTTGTTTCTCGCCTACTTTCTTCCTTTCTTTCTGTCTTTCTTTGTTTTTTCTTTCTCTCTTTCTTTCTTTCTTTCTTCCTTCCTTTCTTTCTTTCTTTCTTACTTTCTGTCTTTCTTTGTTCCTATCTTTCTTTCCTTCTTACTTTCTTCCTTTGTTTCTTTCCTTCTTTCTTTCTATCTTTCTTTCTTTCTCTCATTCTTTCTTCCTTTCTTTCTTATTTTCCTTTTATGTTTCTTTCATTTTTTCTTTCTTTTTTCTTCCTTTCTTTCTTTCTCTCTTTCCTTCTATCTTTCTTTCTTTCAATCTTTCTTTCTCTCTTTCTCTCTTACTCTCCTCCTCTCTTTCTCTCTTTCTTTCTTTCTTTGTTTAGCTTTTTCTTTCTTTCTTTCTTCCTCTCTTTCTTCTTTTCTTTCTTTCCTTCTTTCTTTCTGACTTTGTTCCTTTCTTGCTATTTTTCTTTCTTTGTTTCCTTCCTTCGTCCTTTGTTTCTTTCTTTCCTTCTTGCTTTCTTTTTTTCTTTCTTTCTTTCATTCATTTTTTCTTTCTTTCTTTCTTTCTTTATTTCTGAATTTGACTCTTCCTTTCTTCCTGTCTTTCCCTCTTTCTTTCTTTCTTTCTTTCTTTCTTTCTTCCGTTCTATCTTTCTTTCTATCTTTATTTATTTCTTACTCTCTTTCTTTCCTTCTTTCTTTCTTCCTTTCTTTGTCTTCGTTCCCATCTTTCTTTCTCTCTTCCTCTCTTCTTCTCTTTCTTTCTTTGCTTCTTTCTTTCCTTCCTTCTTTCTTTCTTTGTTGATTCTTTGTTTTTTTCTGTCTATCTTTCTTTCTTTCTTCCTTTCTATCTTTCATTCTTCCGGTCTTTTTTTCTTTCTTTCTTTCTTCCTTTCTTTTTCTTTCTTTCTTCCTTTCTTTCTTTCTTTCTTTCTTTCTATCTTTCGCTCTATCTTTCTTTCCTCCTTTCTTCCTTCCTTAGTTTCTTTCTTTCTTTCCTTCTTTCATTCTTTCTTTCCTTCTATCTTTCTTTCTTTCCTTCCTTCTTTCTTTCTGTCTTTCTTTCTTCCTTTCTTTCTTTCTTTCTTTCTTTCTGTCTTTCTTTGTTCCTATCTTTCTTTCCTTCTTACTTTCTTTCTTTCTTTCCTTCTTTCTTTGTTTCTATCTTTCTTTCTTTCTCTCATTCTTTCTTCCTTTCTTTCTTTTTTCCTTTAATGTTTCTTTCCTTTTTTCTTTCTTTTTTCTTCCTTTCTTTCTTTCTTTCTCTCTTTCCTTTTATCTTTCTTTCTTTCAATCTTTCTTTCTGTCTTTCTCTCTTACTCTCTTCCTCTCTTTCTCTCTTTCTTTCTTTCTTTCTTTCTTTAGCTGTTTCTTTCTTTCTTCCTCTCTTTCTTTCATTCTTTTTTCTTTCTTTCCTTCCTTCCTTTTATCTTTCTTTCTTTCTTTCTTTCTTTCTTTCTTTCTTTCTTTCTTTCTGTTTTTCTCTGTTTCTCTCTTCCTCTCCTTCCCTCTTTCTTTCGTTCTTCCTTTCTTTAACTCTTTCTTTCTTTCTATCTTTCTTTCTTTCTCTCTTTCTTTCTTCCTTTCTTTCTGTCTTTCTTTGTTTTTTTCTATCTTTCTATCTTCCTTTCCTCCTTTCCTTTTATCTTTCTTTCTTTCTTTCTTTCTTTCTGTCTTTCTCTCTTACTCTCTTCCTCTCTTTCTCTCTTTCTTTCATTATTTCTTTCTTTTACTCTTTCTCTCTTTCTTTCTTTCTTCCTTTATTCATTCTGTCCTTCTTTCTTTCTTACTTTCTTTCTTTGATTCTTTCTTTCTTTCCTTCTTTCTTTCTGTCTTTCTTTCTTTCTCTCTTTGCTCCTTTCTTAAATTCTTTCTATCTTTCTATCTTTCATTCTTTCTTTCCTTCTAGCTTTCTTTCCTTCCTTCTTTCTTTCTGTCTTGTTTTCTTCCTTTCTTTCTTTTCTTTATTTCTTTTTTCTTTCTTTCTTTGTTTCTTTCTTTCTATCTTTCTTTCTTCCTTTCTTCCTTTTTTTCTAATGTTTCTTTCTTTCTTTCTTTCTAAATTTCTCTCTTTCTGTCTTTCTTTCTTTCTTTCTTTCTTTCTTTCTTTCTGTCTTCCTTCCTTTCTATCTTTCTCTTTTTCTCTCTTCCTCTCCTCTTCTATTTCTTTCTTTCTTTCTATGTTTCTTCCTTTCCTTCCTTCCTGCTTCCTTTCTTTCTTTCCTACTTTCCATGTTTCTTTCTTTCTTCCTTTATAATTTTCATTATTTCTGTCTTATTTTCTTTCTTTCTTTATTCCTTTCTTTCTTTCTATCTTTCTTTGCTTCTTTCTTCCTTCCTTGTTTCTTTCTTTCTTTCCTTCTTTCTTTCTTTCTTTCTATCTTTCTTTCTAACTTTCGTTCCTTCTATCTTCCTTTCTATCTTTCTTTCTTTCTTCCTTTCTTTCTCTTTCTTTGTTTGTTCCTTTCTTTGTTTCTTTCTTTTTTCTGTCTTTCTCTCTTCCTCTCTTTCTCTATTTCTTTCATTCTTTCTTTCTTCCTCTCTTTCCTTTTTCTTTCTTTCTTTCTTTCTTTCATTCTTTCTCTCTTTCTTTCTTTCTTTCTTTCTCTCTTTCTTTCTTTCTTTCTTTCCTTCTGTCTTTCTATCTTTCTATCTTTCTCTTCCTCTCTTCTTCTCTTTCCTTCTTTCTATGTTTCTTTCTTTCCATCCTTCTTTTTTCTTCCTTTCTTTCTTTCTTTCTTTCTTTCTTTCTTTCTCTCTTTCTTTCTATGTTTCTTTTCTTTCTTCCTTTATAATTTTCATTATTTCCGTCTTATTTTCTTTCTTTCTTTATTCCTTCCTTTCTTTCTTTCTTTCTATCTTTCTTTCCTTCTTTCTTCCTTCCTTGTTTCTTTCTTTCTTTCCATCTTTCTTTCTTTCTATCTTTCTTTCTAACTTTCCTTCTTTCTGTCTTCCTTTCTATCTTTCTTTCTTTCTTCCTTTCTTTCTCATTCTTTGTTTGTTCCTTTCTTTGTTTCTTTCTTTTTTCTGTCTTTTTCTCTTTCTCTCTTTCTTTCATTCTTTCTTTCTTCCTCTCTTTCCTTTTTCTTTCTTTCTTTCTTTCTTTCTTTCTCTCTTTCTTTCTTTCTTTCTTTCTTTCTATCTTTCTATCTTTCTTTCTTTCTTCCTTTCTATCTTTCATTCTTCCGGTCTTTTTTTCTTTCTTTCTTTCTTCCTTTCTTTTTCTTTCTTTCTTCCTTTCTTTCTTTCTTTCTTTCTATCTTTCGCTCTATCTTTCTTTCCTCCTTTCTTCCTTCCTTAGTTTCTTTCTTTCTTTCCTTCTTTCATTCTTTCTTTCCTTCTATCTTTCTTTCTTTCCTTCCTTCTTTCTTTCTGTCTTTCTTTCTTCCTTTCTTTCTTTCTTTCTTTCTTTCTTTCTTTCTTTCTTTCTTTCTGTCTTTCTTTGTTCCTATCTTTCTTTCCTTCTTACTTTCTTTCTTTCTTTCCTTCTTTCTTTGTTTCTATCTTTCTTTCTTTCTCTCATTCTTTCTTCCTTTCTTTCTTTTTTCCTTTAATGTTTCTTTCCTTTTTTCTTTCTTTTTTCTTCCTTTCTTTCTTTCTTTCTCTCTTTCCTTTTATCTTTCTTTCTTTCAATCTTTCTTTCTGTCTTTCTCTCTTACTCTCTTCCTCTCTTTCTCTCTTTCTTTCTTTCTTTCTTTCTTTAGCTGTTTCTTTCTTTCTTCCTCTCTTTCTTTCATTCTTTTTTCTTTCTTTCCTTCCTTCCTTTTATCTTTCTTTCTTTCTTTCTTTCTTTCTTTCTGTTTTTCTCTGTTTCTCTCTTCCTCTCCTTCCCTCTTTCTTTCGTTCTTCCTTTCTTTAACTCTTTCTTTCTTTCTATCTTTCTTTCTTTCTCTCTTTCTTTCTTCCTTTCTTTCTGTCTTTCTTTGTTTTTTTCTATCTTTCTATCTTCCTTTCCTCCTTTCCTTTTATCTTTCTTTCTTTCTTTCTTTCTTTCTGTCTTTCTCTCTTACTCTCTTCCTCTCTTTCTCTCTTTCTTTCATTATTTCTTTCTTTTACTCTTTCTCTCTTTCTTTCTTTCTTCCTTTATTCATTCTGTCCTTCTTTCTTTCTTACTTTCTTTCTTTGATTCTTTCTTTCTTTCCTTCTTTCTTTCTGTCTTTCTTTCTTTCTCTCTTTGCTCCTTTCTTAAATTCTTTCTATCTTTCTATCTTTCATTCTTTCTTTCCTTCTAGCTTTCTTTCCTTCCTTCTTTCTTTCTGTCTTGTTTTCTTCCTTTCTTTCTTTTCTTTATTTCTTTTTTCTTTCTTTCTTTGTTTCTTTCTTTCTATCTTTCTTTCTTCCTTTCTTCCTTTTTTTCTAATGTTTCTTTCTTTCTTTCTTTCTAAATTTCTCTCTTTCTGTCTTTCTTTCTTTCTTTCTTTCTTTCTTTCTGTCTTCCTTCCTTTCTATCTTTCTCTTTTTCTCTCTTCCTCTCCTCTTCTATTTCTTTCTTTCTTTCTATGTTTCTTCCTTTCCTTCCTTCCTGCTTCCTTTCTTTCTTTCCTACTTTCCATGTTTCTTTCTTTCTTCCTTTATAATTTTCATTATTTCTGTCTTATTTTCTTTCTTTCTTTATTCCTTTCTTTCTTTCTATCTTTCTTTGCTTCTTTCTTCCTTCCTTGTTTCTTTCTTTCTTTCCTTCTTTCTTTCTTTCTATCTTTCTTTCTAACTTTCGTTCCTTCTATCTTCCTTTCTATCTTTCTTTCTTTCTTCCTTTCTTTCTCTTTCTTTGTTTGTTCCTTTCTTTGTTTCTTTCTTTTTTCTGTCTTTCTCTCTTCCTCTCTTTCTCTATTTCTTTCATTCTTTCTTTCTTCCTCTCTTTCCTTTTTCTTTCTTTCTTTCTTTCTTTCATTCTTTCTCTCTTTCTTTCTTTCTTTCTTTCTCTCTTTCTTTCTTTCTTTCTTTCCTTCTGTCTTTCTATCTTTCTATCTTTCTCTTCCACTCTTCTTCTCTTTCCTTCTTTCTATGTTTCTTTCTTTCCATCCTTCTTTTTTCTTCCTTTCTTTCTTTCTTTCTTTCTTTCTTTCTCTCTTTCTTTCTATGTTTCTTTTCTTTCTTCCTTTATAATTTTCATTATTTCCGTCTTATTTTCTTTCTTTCTTTATTCCTTCCTTTCTTTCTTTCTTTCTATCTTTCTTTCCTTCTTTCTTCCTTCCTTGTTTCTTTCTTTCTTTCCATCTTTCTTTCTTTCTATCTTTCTTTCTAACTTTCCTTCTTTCTGTCTTCCTTTCTATCTTTCTTTCTTTCTTCCTTTCTTTCTCATTCTTTGTTTGTTCCTTTCTTTGTTTCTTTCTTTTTTCTGTCTTTTTCTCTTTCTCTCTTTCTTTCATTCTTTCTTTCTTCCTCTCTTTCCTTTTTCTTTCTTTCTTTCTTTCTTTCTTTCTCTCTTTCTTTCTTTCTTTCTTTCTTTCTTTCTATCTTTCTATCTTTCTTTCCTTCCTTGTTTCTTTCTCTATTTCTTTCTTTCTTTCTTTGTTCTTTATTTTTTTCTTTCTCTCTTTCTTTCTTCCTTTCTTTCTTTCTTTCTTTCTTTCCTTCTTTGTTTCTTTCTTTCTTTATTTTACTACTTCTTTCTTACTTACTTACATACTTCCTCTTTTTCTATATTTCTGTTTTCATTCTTCCTTTCTTTCTTTCATTCTTTCCATCTTTCTTTCTTTCTTTCTATCTTTCTTTCTTTCTCTCTTTCTTTCTTCCTTTCTTTCTGTCTTTCTTTGTTTTTTTCTATCTTTCTATCTTCCTTTCCTCCTTTCCTTTTATCTTTCTTTCTTTCTTTCTTTCTGTCTTTCTCTCTTCCTCTCTTCCTCTCTTTCTCTCTTTCTTTCATTATTTCTTTCTTTTACTCTTTCTCTCTTTCTTTCTTTCTTCCTTTATTCATTCTGTCCTTCTTTCTTTCTTACTTTCTTTCTTTGATTCTTTCTTTCTTTCCTTCTTTCTTTCTGTCTTTCTTTCTTTCTTTCTTTCTTTCTTTCTCTCTTTGCTCCTTTCTTAAATTCTTTCTATCTTTCTATCTTTCATTCTTTCTTTCCTTCTAGCTTTCTTTCTTTCTGTCTTGTTTTCTTCCTTTCTTTCTTTTCTTTATTTCTTTTTTCTTTCTTTCTTTGTTTCTTTCTTTCTATCTTTCTTTCTTCCTTTCTTCCTTTTTTTCTAATGTTTCTTTCTTTCTTTCTTTCTAAATTTCTCTCTTTCTGTCTTTCTTTCTTTCTGTCTTCCTTCCTTTCTATCTTTCTCTTTTTCTCTCTTCCTCTCCTCTTCTATTTCTTTCTTTCTATGTTTCTTCCTCTCCTTCCTTCCTGCTTCCTTTCTTTCTTTCCTACTTTCCATGTTTCTTTCTTTCTTCCTTTATAATTTTCATTATTTCTGTCTTATTTTCTTTCTTTCTTTATTCCTTTCTTTCTTTCTATCTTTCTTTGCTTCTTTCTTCCTTCCTTGTTTCTTTCTTTCTTTCCTTCTTTCTTTCTTTCTATCTTTCTTTCTAACTTTCGTTCCTTCTATCTTCCTTTCTATCTTTCTTTCTTTCTTCCTTTCTTTCTCTTTCTTTGTTTGTTCCTTTCTTTGTTTCTTTCTTTTTTCTGTCTTTCTCTCTTCCTCTCTTTCTCTATTTCTTTCATTCTTTCTTTCTTCCTCTCTTTCCTTTTTCTTTCTTTCTTTCTTTCTTTCCTTCTTTCTTTCTCTCTTTCTTTCTTTCTTTCTCTCTTTCTTTCTTTCCTTCTTTCTTTCCTTCTGTCTTTCTATCTTTCTATCTTTCTTTCCTTCCTTGTTTCTTTCTCTATTTCTTTCTTTCTTTCTTTCTTTGTTCTTTCTTTCTTTTTTCTTTCTCTCTTTCTTTCTTCCTTCCTTCCTTTCTTTCTTTCTTTCTTTCTTTCCATCTTTGTTTGTTTCTTTCTTTATTTTACTACTTCTTTCTTACTTACTTACATACTTCATCTTTTTCTATATTTCTGTTTTCATTCTTCCTTTCTTTCTTTCTTTCTTTCCTTCTTTCTTTCTTTCTTTCTATCTTTCTTTCTTTCTCTCTCTCTTTCTTCCTTTCTTTCTGTCTTTCTTTGTTTTTTTCTACCTTTCTATCTTCCTTTCCTTCTTTCCTTTTATCTTTCTTTCTTTCTTTTTTTCTTTCTGTCTTTCTCTCTTCCTCTCTTCCTCTCTTTCTCTCTTTCTTTCGTTATTTATTTCTTTAACTCTTTCTCTCTTTCTTTCTTTCTTCCTTTATTCATTCTGTCCTTCTTTCTTTCTTGCTTTCTTTCTTTGATTCTTTCTTTCTTTCCTTCTTTCTTTCTGTCTTTCTTTCTTTCTCTCTTTGCTTCTTTCTTACTTTCTTTCTATCTTTCTATCTTTCATTCTTTCTTTCCTTCTATCTTTCTTTATTTCCTTCCTTCTTTCTTTCTGTCTTGCTTTCTTCCTTTCTTTCTTTTCTTAATTTTTTTTCTTTCTTTCTTTCTTTGTTTCTTTCTTTCTATCTTTCTTTCTTCCTTTCTTTCTTTTTTTTCTAATGTTTCTTTCTTTCTTTCTTTGTTTCTTTCTTTCTGTCTTTCTCTCTTTCGTTCTTTCTTTCTTTCTGTCTTCCTTTCTTTCTATTTTTCTCTCTTACTCTCTTCATCTCTTCTTCTATTTATTTCTTTATTGCTATGTTTCTTCCTTTCCTTCCTTCTTGCTTCCTTTCATTCTTTCCAGATTCCATGTTTCTTTCTTTCTTCCTTTCTAATTTTGATTCTTTCTGTCTTATTTTCTTTCTTTCTTTATTCCTTTCTTTCATTCTTTCTTTCTTTTTTCTTTCTTTGTTTCTATCTTCCTTTCCTTCTTTCTTCCTTCCTTGTTTCTTTCTTTCTTTCTCTCTTTCTTTCTTTCTTTCTTTCTTTCTTCCTCTCTTTCTTTCTTTCTGACTGTCTTTCTTTGTTTCTATCTTTCTTTCCTTCTTACTTTCTTTCCTTCTTTCTTTCTCTCTATCTTTCTTTCTTTCTTCCTTTCTTTCTTTTTTCTTTCTTTCCTTTTTCTTTCTTTCTTTCTTTCTTTCTTTCTCTCTTTCCTTCTTTCTTAATTTCTTTCTTTCTTTCTGTCTTTCTTTAACTCTTTCTTTCTTTCTTCCTCTCTTTTTTTCTTTCCTAGTTTCTTTCTTTCCTTCCTTCTTTCTTTCTTTCATTGTTTCTTCCTTGCTATTTTTCTTTCATTGTTTCCTTCCTTCGTCCTTTGTTTCTTTCTTTCTTTCTTGGTTTCTTCTTTCTTTCTATCTTTCATTCATTTTTTCTTTCTTTCTTTCTGGATTTCAGTCTTCCTCTCTTCCTGTCTTTCCCTCTTTCTTTCTTTTTTTCTTTGTTTCTCCCTTTCTATGTTTCTTTCTATCTTTATTTATTTCTTTCTTTCCTTCTTTCTCTCTTTCTTTCTTCCTTTCTTTGTCTTCGTTCCCATCTTTCTTTCTTTCTTTCTCTCTTCTCTCTTCTTCTGTTTCTATCTTTCTTTCTTTCTTTCCTTCTTCCTTTCTTTCTATCTTTCTTTCTATCTTTCTTTCTTTCTTTCTTCCTTTCTATCTTTCTTTCTTTCTTCCTTTCTTTCTGTCTTTCTTTGTTTGTTTGTTTCTTTCTTTCTTTCTTTTTTTTCTTTCTGTCTGTCTTTCTTTCTTCCTCTCTTTCTCTCTTTCTTTCATTCTTTCTATCTTCCTCTCTTTCTTTTTTCTTTCTTTCTTACTTTCTTTCTTGCTTTCTTTCTCTCTTTCTTTCGTTCTCTCTTTCCTTCTTTCTTTCTTTCTTTCTTTCTTTCTTTCTTTCTATCTTTCTATCTTTCTTTCTTTCCTTCCTTGTTTCTTCCTTTCTGTCTCTCTTCCTTTCTTAATTTTTTTTCTTTCTTTCTTTTTTTCTTTCTTTCTTCGTTTGTTCCTTTCTTTCTTTCTAGCTTTCCTTCTTTGTTTGTTTCTTTCTTTATTTTTCTACTTCTCTCTTACTTACTTACCTACTTTCTTTTTTCTATCTTTCTTTTTTTCATTCTTCATTTCTTTCTTTCTTTCTTTCCTTCTTTCTTGCTTTCTTTCTATCTTTCTTTCTTTCTCTCTTTCTTTCCTCCTTTCTTTCTGTCTTTCTTTGTTTTTTTCTGTCTTTCTATCTTTCTTTCCTTCTTTCCTTTTTTTCCCTTCTTTCTGTTTTTCTCTCTTACTCTCTTCCTCTCGTTCTCTCTTTCTTTCGTTCTTTCTTTAACTCTTTCTTTCTTTCTCTCTTTCTTTCGCTCTTTTTTTCTTCCTTCCTTTCTTTCCTTCTTTCTTTTCATTTCTTTCTTGCTCTCTTTCTTTCTTTCTTTCATTCTTTCTTTTTTTCTTTCTTACTTTCTTTCTTTCTTATATTTCATTCCTTCTCTCTATCTTTCTTTCTTCCTTCCTTTCGTTCCTTCTTTCTTTCTTACTTTCTTCCTTTGTTTCTTCCTTTCTTTATTTTCTTCCTTTCTTGCTTCTTTCTTTCTTTCTGTATATCTCTCTTCCTCTCTTCCTCTCTTTCTTTCACTCTTTCTTGCTTTCCCATCTCTTTCTTTCTTTCTATGTTTCTTTCTTTCCTTCGTTGTTTCTTTCTTTCTTTCCTTCTTTCTTCGTTTCTTTCTTCCCTTTTTCCTTCTTTCTTTCTTCCTCTCTTTCTTTCGTTCTCTCTTTCTTCCTTTCTTGCTTACATTCTCTCTTTCCTTCTTTCCTTCGTTCTTTCTATCTTTCTTCCCTTCTTTCTTTCTTTCTTTCTTCCTTTCTTCCGTTCTTTTTTTCTTTCTTTCTATCCTTCTTTCTTTCTTTCGTTCTTTCTTTCTGGCTTTCTTTCTTTCTATCTTTTTTCCTTTCTTTCTTTTCTTTCTTTCTTTCTTTCTTTCTGTCTTTCTTTCTTTCCTTCTTTCTCTCTTTCTTTCTTTCTATCTTTCTTTCCTTCTTTCTTTCTATCCTTCTTTCTTTCTATCTTTCTTTCTATCTTTCTTTCTCTCTTTCTATCTTCCTTTCTTTCTGTCTTCCTTCCTTTCTTTCTTTCTTTCTCTCTACCTCGCTTCTTCTCCTTCTTTCTTTCTATGTTTCCTTCTTTCCTTCCTTCTTTCTTTCTTTCTTTCTTTCTTTCTTTCTTTCTTTCTTTCTTTCTTTCTATGTTTCTTTCTTTATTTCTTTCTAATATTCATTCTTTGTGTCTTGTTTATTTCTTTGTTTCTTTCTTTTTTCTGTCTTTCTTTCTTTCTATCATTCTTTCGTTCTTTCTTCCTTCCTATCTGTCTTTCTTTGATTGTTTCTTTCTTTGTTTCTTTCTTTCTATCTTTCTTTCCTTCCTTCTTTCTTTCTTTCTTTCTTTCTTTCTTTCTTTCTGTCTTTCTCTCTTCCTCTCTTCCTCTCTTTCTTTCATTCTTTCTGTCTTTCTTTCTATCTTTCTATCTATCTTTGCTTCTTTCTTTCTTTGTTTCTTTCTATCTTTCCTTCTATCTTGATTTCTTTCTTTCTTTCTCTCTTTCATTCTTCCTTTCTTTCTGTCCTCCTTACTTTCTTTCTCTCTTTCTCTTCCTCTCTTCTTCTCTTTCTTTCTATCTATGTTTCGTTCTTTCCTTCCTTCTTTTTTCTTCCTATCTTTCTTTCTTTCTTCCTATGTTTCTTTTCTATCTTCCTTTCTAATTTTCATTATATCTGTCTTTTTTTCTTTCTTTATTCCTTTCTTTCTTTCTTTCTTTCTATCTTTCTTTCCTTCTTTCTTCCTTCCTTGTTTCTTTCTATCTTTCCTTCTTTCTTTCGTTCTTTCTTTCTTTCTTTGTATCTTTCTTTCTAACTTTCGTTCTTTCTTTCTTTCTTACTCTCCTTCCTTCTTTATTTCCTTCTGTTTTTATTTCTTCCTTTCTTTCTTTCTTTTGTTTGTTTGTTTCTTTCTTTCTTTCTTTCTTGTTTTCTATCTTTCTTTCTTTCTTTCTTCCTTCCTATCTGTATTTCTTTGATTGTTTCTTTCTTTGTTTCTTTCTTTCTATCTTTCTTTCCTTCTTTCTTTCTTTTTTCTTTCTTTCTTTCTTTGTTTCTTTCTTTAATTCTGTCTTTCTCTCTTCCACTCTTCCTCTCTTTCTCTCTTTCTTTCATTCTCTCTTTCTTCCTCACTTTCTTTTTTCATCCTTTCTTTCTATCTTTCTATCTTTCTTTCTTTCTTTCCTTGTTTCTTTCTTTCTTTCTTCCTTTCTTTCTTTCTTTCTTTTTTCTTTCTTTCTTTTTTTCGTTCTTTCTTTCTTTCTTTCTTCCTTTCTTTCTGTCTTTCATTCTGTCTATCTTTTTTCCTTCTTACTTTCTTTCTATCGTACTTTCTTTCTTTCTTTCTATCTTTCTTTCTTTCTCTCATTCTTTCTTCCTATCTTTCTTTCTTTCTTTCTTCCTTTCTTTCTTTCATTCTGTCTATCTTTCTTTCCTTCTTACTTTCTTTCTTTCCTCCTTCTTTCTTTCTATCTTTGTTTCTTTCTCTCTTTGTTTCTTCCTTTCTTTCTTTCTTTCTTCCTTTCTTTCTTTATTTTTTCATTCTTTCTTTTTTCTCTCCTTCTTTCTTTCTTTCTTTCTTTCTTCCTTTCTTTCATTTTTTCTTTCTTTCTTTCTGTCTTTCTCTCTTGCTCTCTTCCTCTCTTTCTCTCTATCTTTCATTCTTTCATTCTTTCTTTCTTTAAGTCTTTCTTTCTTCCTCTCTTTCTTTCTTCCTCTCTTTCTTTCTTCCTTTCTTTCTTTCTTTCCTTCCTTCTTTCTTTCTTTCTTTCTTTCTTTGTTCTTTTCTTGCTATTTTTCTTTCTTTGTTTCCTTGCTTCGCCCACTGTTTCTTTCTTTCTTGCTTTCTTTTTTTCTTTCCTTCTTTTATTAATTCTTTCTTTCTTTCTGCCTTTCACTCTTCCTCTCTTCCTGTCCTTCGTTCTCTCTTTCTTTCTTTTTTCTTTCTTTCTTTCATTCATTCTTATTTCTTTCTTTCTTTCTCTCTTTCTTTCTTCCTTTCTTTGTCTTCCTTCCCATCTTTTTTTCTTTCTTTCTTTCTTTCTTTCTTTCTTCCTCTCTTTTTCTCTTTCTTTCTTTGTTTCTTTCTTTCATACCTTCTTTCTTACCTTGTTTCATTCTTTGTTTCTTTCTATCTATCTTTCTTTCCTTTTCCTTTCTATCTTTCATTCTTCCTGTCTTTTTTCTTTCTCTCTTTCTTTCTTTCTATCTTTCGTTCTATTTTTCTTTCCTTGTTTCCTCCTTCCTTTCTTTCTTTCTTTCCTTCTTTCTTTCTTTGCTATTTTCTTTCTTTTCTTCCTTCTTTCTTTCTTTCTTTTTTCTGTCTTTCTTTCTTCCTTTCTTTCTTTTCTTTCTTTCTTTTTGTCTTCCTATCTTTCTTTCTATCTTTCGTTCTTTCTTTCTTTCTTTCTTTGATTCTTTCTTTCGTTCCCTCCTTCTTTCTTCTTTTCCTTCTTTCTTTTTTCTGTGTGTCTTTCTATCTTTCTTCCTTCTTTTCTTTCTTTCATTCTTTCTTTCTTTCTTTCTATCTTCCTTTCCTTCCTTCTTTCTTTCTTTCCTTCTTTCTTTCTTTCTTTCTTTCTTTTTTTCTTTCTTACCTTTTTCTATCTTTCTTTCCTTCTTTCTTCTTTCCTTGTTTTTCTTTTTTTCTTTCTTTCTTTCTTTCTTTCTTTCTTTCTTTCTTTCTATCGTTCTTTGTATCTTTCTATTTTTCTCTCTTTCTTTCCTCCTTTCTTTCTGTCTTTCTTTGTTTGTTTCTTCCTTTGTTTCTTTCTTTCTATCTTTCTTTCTTTCTTCCTTTCTTTCTTTTGTTCTTTCTTTGTGTCTTTCTCTATTCCTCTCTTCCGCTCTTTCTCTCATTCCTTATTTCTTCCTATTTTTGTGTTTTCTTTCTTGCTTTCTTTCTTTCTTCCTTTCTTTCTTCCTTTCTTTCTTTCTTTCTCTCTTACCTTCCTTGCTTCTTTCTTTCTTTCTTGCTTCTTTCTTTCTTTCCTTCTGTCTTTCTTTCTTTCCTTCTTTCTCCCTTTCTTTCTTTCTTTCTTTCTTTCTTTCTTTCTATCTTTCTTTCCTTCTTTCTTTCTTTCCTTCTTTCTTTCTATCTTTCTTTCTTTCTCTCTTGCTTTCTTCCTTTCTTTCTGTCTTCCTGTCTTTCTTTCTTTCTTTCTTTCACTCTTTCTCTTCCTCTCTTTATCTCTTTCTTTCTATGTTTCTTTCTTTCCTTCCTTGTTTCTTTCTTTCTTTCTTTCTATGTTTCTTTCTTTCTTCCTTTCTAATTTAAATTCTTTCTGTCTTGTTTTTTTTTCTTTCTTCCTTTCTAATTTTCATTCTTTCGGTCTTGTTTTTTTTCTTTCTTTCTTTCTTTTTTTCTTTCTTTCTTTCTATCTTTCTTTCGTTCTTTCTTCCTTCCTATCTGTCTTTCTTTGATTGTTTCTTTTTTGTTTCTTTCTTTCTATCTTTCTTTCCTTCCTTCTTTCTTTCTTTCTATCTTTCTTTCTGTCTTTCTCACTTCCTCTCTTCCGCTCTTTCTTACATTCTTTCTATCTTTCTTTCTTACTTTCCTTCCTTCTTTATTTCCTTCTGTTTTTACTTCTTCCTTTCTTTCTTTTCTTTCTTTCTTGCTTTCTATCTTTCTTTGTTTCTTTCTTTTTTCCTTCCTATCTGTATTTCTTTGATTCTTTCTATCTTTGTTTCTTTCTTTCTATCTTTCTTTCCTTCTTTCTTTCTTTCATTCTTTCTTTCTTTCTGTCTTTCTCTCTTCCACTCTTCCTCTCTTTCTCTCGTTCTCTCATTCTTTCCTTCTTCCTCTCTTTCTTTTTTCTTTCTTTCTCTCTTTCTTTCTTTCTTTCTTTCTATCTTTCTATCTTTCTTTCTTTCCTTCCTTGTTTCTTTCTTTCTTTCTTCCTTTCTTTCTTTTTTTCTTTCTTTTTTTCTTTCTTTCTTTCTTTCTTTCATTCTGTCTATCTTTCTTTCCTTCTTACTTTCTTTCTTTCTATCTTTGTTTCTTTCTCTCTTTCTTTCTTTCTTCCTTTCTTTCTTTCTTTCTTCCTTTCTTTCTTTATTTTTTCATTCTTTCTTTTTTCTTTCCTTCTTTCTTTCTTTCTTTCTTCCTTTCTTTCGTTCTTTCTTTCATTTTTTCTTTCTCTCTTTCTTTCTTTCTCTCTTGCTCTCTTCCTATCTTTCTCTCTCTTTCATTCTTTCTTTCTTTAAGTCTTTCTTTCTTTCTTCCTCTCTTTCTTTCTTCCTTTCTTTCTTTCTTTCCTTCTTTCTTTCTTTCTTTCTTTGTTTCTTTCTTGCTATTTTTCTTTCTTTGTTTCCTTGCTTCGTCCATTGTTTCTTTCTTTCTTTTTTTCTTTGCTTCTTTTATTCATTCTTTCTTTCTTTCTGCCCTTCACTCTTCCTCTCTTCCTATCCTTCGTTCTTTCTATCTTTCTATTTTTCTTTCTT
The DNA here is from genome assembly GCA_030765045.1 of Tenodera sinensis. Taxonomy (NCBI): domain Eukaryota; kingdom Metazoa; phylum Arthropoda; class Insecta; order Mantodea; family Mantidae; genus Tenodera; species Tenodera sinensis. Next base: position 61,127,256 of record CM060966.1, on the reverse strand, counting down.
TCATTCTTTTTTCTTTCTTTCTTTCTTTCTTTCTTTCTTCCTTTCTATCTTTCTTTCTATTTTTATTTCTTCCTTTCTCTCTTTCTTTCTTCCTTTCTTTGCCTTCCTTCCCATCTATCTTTCTTTCTTTCTTGCTTCCTCTCTTCCTCTCTTCTTCTCTTTCTTGCTTTGTTTCTTTGTTTCCTTCCTTCTTTCTTACCTTGTTTGAATCGTTGTTTCTTTCTATCTATCTGACTTTCCTTTTCCTTTCTATCTTTCATTCTTCCTGTCTTTTTTTCCTTCTCTCTTTCTTTCTATCTTTCGTTCTATTTTTCTTTCCTTGTTACCTGCTTCCTTTCTTTCTTTCTTTCATTCTTTCTTTCTTTGCTATTTTCTTTCTTTCCTTCTTTCTTTCTTTCTTTCTTTTTTCTGTCTGTCTGTCTTTCTTTCTTCCTTTCTTTTCTTTCTTTCTTTTTGTCTTTCTATCTTTCTTTCTATCTTTCTTTCTTTCTTTATTTCTATATTTCTTTGATTCTTTCTTTCGTTCCTCCTTCTTTCTTTGTTTCCTTCTTTCTTTTCTCTGTCTGTCTTTCTTTTTTTCTTCCTTTCTTTTCTTTCTCTCTTTCTTTCTTTCTATCTTCCTTTCCTTCCTTCTTTCTTTCTTTCTTTCCTTCTTTCTTTTTTCCTTTCCTTCTTTCTTTCTTTCCATCTTTCTGTCTTTCTTCCTTTCTAATTTTCATTCTTTCTGTCTTTTTTCTTTCTTTCTTTCCTCCTTTCTTTCTTTCTTTTTATCTTTCTTACTTTTTTCTATCTTTCTATCGCTCTTTGCATCTTTCATTTTTCTTCGCTTCTTTCTTTCTAACGTTCTTTGTATCTTTCTATTTTTCTCTCTTTCTTTCTGTCTTTCGTTGTTTGTTTCTTTCTTTGTTTCTTTCTGTCTAGCTTTCTTTCTTTCTTTCCTTCTTTCTTTGTGTCTTTCTCTATTCCTCTCTTCCGCTCTTTCTTTCATTGCTTGTTACTTCCTATCTTTGTGTTTTCTTTCTTGCTTTCTTTCTTCCTTTCTTTCTTTCTTCCTTTCTTTCTTTCTTTCCTTCCTTGTTTCTTTCTTTCTTCCTTCCTTTCTTTCTTTTTTCTTTCTTTCTTTTTTTCTTTCTTTCTTTTTTTCTTTCTTGCATTCTTTCTTTCTTTCTATCTTTCTTTCCTTCTTACTTTCTTTCTTTCCTTCTTTCTTTCTTTCTATCTTTCTTTCTTTGTTTCTCGCCTACTTTCTTCCTTTCTTTCTGTCTTTCTTTGTTTTTTCTTTCTCTCTTTCTTTCTTTCTTTCTTCCTATCATTCTTTCCTTCTTACTTTCTTCCTTTGTTTCTTTCCTTCTTTCTTTCTATCTTTCTTTCTTTCTCTCATTCTTTCTTCCTTTCTTTCTTATTTTCCTTTTATGTTTCTTTCATTTTTTCTTTCTTTTTTCTTCCTTTCTTTCTTTCTCTCTTTCCTTCTATCTTTCTTTCTTTCAATCTTTCTTTCTCTCTTTCTCTCTTACTCTCCTCCTCTCTTTCTCTCTTTCTTTCTTTCTTTGTTTAGCTTTTTCTTTCTTTCTTTCTTCCTCTCTTTCTTCTTTTCTTTCTTTCCTTCTTTCTTTCTGACTTTGTTCCTTTCTTGCTATTTTTCTTTCTTTGTTTCCTTCCTTCGTCCTTTGTTTCTTTCTTTCCTTCTTGCTTTCTTTTTTTCTTTCTTTCTTTCATTCATTTTTTCTTTCTCTCTTTCTTTCTTTCTTTCTTTCTGAATTTGACTCTTACTTTCTTCCTGTCTTTCCCTCTTTCTTTCTTTCTTTCTTTCTTTCTTTCTTCCGTTCTATCTTTCTTGCTATCTTTATTTATTTCTTACTCTCTTTCTTTCCTTCTTTCTTTCTTCCTTTCTTTGTCTTCGTTCCCATCTTTCTTTCTCTCTTCCTCTCTTCTTCTCTTTCTTTCTTTGCTTCTTTCTTTCCTTCCTTCTTTCTTTCTTTGTTTGATTCTTTCTTTTTTTCTGTCTATCTTTCTTTCTTTCTTCCTTTCTATCTTTCATTCTTCCGGTCTTTTTTTCTTTCTTTCTTTCTTCCTTTCTTTTTCTTTCTTTCTTCCTTTCTTTCTTTCTTTCTTTCTTTCTATCTTTCGCTCTATCTTTCTTTCCTCCTTTCTTCCTTCCTTAGTTTCTTTCTTTCTTTCCTTCTTTCATTCTTTCTTTCCTTCTATCTTTCTTTCTTTCCTTCCTTCTTTCTTTCTGTCTTTCTTTCTTCCTTTCTTTCTTTCTTTCTTTCTTTCTTTCTTTCTTTCTTTCTTTCTTTCTTTCTTTCTGTCTTTCTTTGTTCCTATCTTTCTTTCCTTCTTACTTTCTTTCTTTCTTTCCTTCTTTCTTTGTTTCTATCTTTCTTTCTTTCTCTCATTCTTTCTTCCTTTCTTTCTCTTTTCCTTTAATGTTTCTTTCCTTTTTTCTTTCTTTTTTCTTCCTTTCTTTCTTTCTTTCTCTCTTTCCTTTTATCTTTCTTTCTTTCAATCTTTCTTTCTGTCTTTCTCTCTTACTCTCTTCCTCTCTTTCTCTCTTTCTTTCTTTCTTTCTTTAGCTGTTTCTTTCTTTCTTCCTCTCTTTCTTTCATTCTTTTTTCTTTCTTTCCTTCCTTCCTTTTATCTTTCTTTCTTTCTTTCTTTCTTTCTTTCTTTCTGTTTTTCTCTGTTTCTCTCTTCCTCTCCTTCCCTCTTTCTTTCGTTCTTCCTTTCTTTAACTCTTTCTTTCTTTTTCTCTGTCTTTCGCTCTTTTTTTCTTCCTTCCTTTCTTTCCTTCTTTCTTTTCATTTCTTTCTTGCTCTCTTTCTTTTTCTTTTTTTTCTTTCTTACTTTCTTTCTTTCTTTCTTTCATTTCATTCCTTCTTTCTTTCTTTCTTCCTTTCTTTATTTTCTTTCTTTCTTGCTTCTTTCTTTCTTTCTTTCTTTCTTTCTTTCCTTCTGTCTTTCTTTCTTTCCTTCTTTCTCCCTTTCTTTCTTTCTTTCTTTCTATCTTTCTTTCCTTCTTTCTTTCTATCTTTCTTTCTTTCTTTCTTTCTTTCTTTCTTTCTATCTTTCTTTCTTTCTCTCTCTCTTTCTTTCTTCCTTTCTTTCTGTCATCCTTTCTTTCTTTCTTTCTTTCTTTCACTCTTTCTCTTCCTCTCTTTATCTCTTTCTTTCTATGTTTCTTTCTTTCCTTCCTTGTTTCTTTCTTTCTTTCTTTCTTTCTTTCTATGTTTCTTTCTTTCTTCCTTTCTAATTTTCATTCTTTCTGTCTTGTTTTTATTCCTTCTTCCTTTCTAATTTTCATTCTTTCTGTCTTGTTTTTTTCTTTCTTTTTTCTTTCTTTCTTTCTATCTTTCTTTCGTTCTTTCTTCCTTCCTATCTGTCTTTCTTTGATTGTTTCTTTCTTTGTTTCTTTCTTTCTATTTTTCTTTCCTTCCTTCTTTCTTTCTTTCTTTCTTTCTTTCTGTCTTTCTCACTTCCTCTCTTCCTCTCCTTCTTTCATTCTTTCTATCTTTCTTTCTTTCTTTCTTACTTTCCTTCCTTCTTTATTTCCTTCTGTTTTTACTTCTTCCCTTCTTTCTTTTCTTTCTTTCTTGCTTTATATCTTTCTTTCTTTCTTCCTTCCTTTCTTTCTTTCTTTCTTTCTTTCTTTCTTTCTTTCTGTCTTTCTTTGTTCCTATCTTTCTTTCCTTCTTACTTTCTTCCTTTGTTTCTTTCCTTCTTTCTTTCTATCTTTCTTTCTTTCTCTCATTCTTTCTTCCTTTCTTTCTTTTTTCCTTTTATGTTTCTTTCATTTTTTCTTTCTTTTTTCTTCCTTTCTTTCTTTCTCTCTTTCCTTCTATCTTTCTTTCTTTCAATCTTTGTTTCTCTCTTTCTCTCTTACTCTCCTCTCTTTCTCTCTCTCTTTCTTTCTTTGTTTAGCTTTTTCTTTCTTTCTTTCTTTCTCTCTTTCTCTCTTTCTTCTTTTCTTTCTTTCCTTCTTTCTCTCTGACTTTGTTTCTTTCTTGCTATTTTTCTTTCTTTGTAACCTTCCTTCGTCCTTTGTTTCTTTCTTTCCGTCTTGCTTTCTTTTTTTCTTTCTTTCTTTCATTCATTTTTTCTTTCTTTCTTTCTTTCTGAATTTGACTCTTCGTTTCTTCCTGTCTTTCCCTCTTTCTTTCCTTCTTTCTTTCTGTCTTCCTTTCTATCTTTCTTTCTATCTTTTTTTATTTCTTACTCTTTCTTTCCTTCTTTCTTTCTTCCTTTCTTTGTCTTCGTTCCCATCTTTCTTTCTTTCTCTCTTCCTCTCTTCTTCTCTTTCTTTCTTTGGTTCTTTCTTTCCTTCCTTCTTTCTTTCTTTGTTTGATTCTTTCTTTTTTTCTGTCTATCTTTCTTTCTTTCTTCCATTCTATCTTTCATTCTTCCGGTCTTTTTTTCTTTCTTTCTTTCTTCCTTTCTTTTTCTTTCTTTCTTCCTTTCTTTCTTTTTTTCTTTCTATCTTTCGCTCTATCTTTCTTTCCTCCTTTCTTCCTTCCTTAGTTTCTTTCTTTCTTTCCTTCTTTCATTCTTTCTTTCCTTCTATCTTTCTTTCTTTCCTTCCTTCTTTCTTTCTGTCTTTCTTTCTTCCTTTCTTTCTTTCTTTCTTTCTGTCTTTCTTTGTTCCTATCTTTCTTTCCTTCTTACTTTCTTTCTTTCTTTCCTTCTTTCTTTGTTTCTATCTTTCTTTCTTTCTCTCAGTCTTTCTTCCTTTCTTTCTTTTTTCCTTTTATGTTTCTTTACTTTTTTCTTTCTTTTTTCTTCCTTTCTTTCTCTCTTTCTCTCTTTCCTTCTATCTTTCTTTCTTTCAGTCTTTTTTTCTCTCTTTCTCTCTTACTCTCTTCCTCTCGTTCTCTCTTTCTTTCTTTCTTTCTTTAGCTGTTTCTATCTTTCTTCCTCTCTTTCTTTCATTCTTCTCTTCTTTCTTTCCTTCCTTCCTTTTATCTTTCTTTCTTTCTTTCTTTCTTTCTGCTTTTCTCTGTTTCTCTCTTCCTCTCCTTCCCTCTCTCTTTCGTTCTTTCTTTCTTTAACTCTTTCTTTCTCTCTGTCTTTCGCTCTTTTTTTCTTCCTTCCTTTCTTTCCTTCTTTCTTTTCATTTCTTTCTTGCTCTCTTTCTTTCTTTTTTTTCTTACTTTCTTTCTTTCTTTCATTTCATTCCTTCTTTCTTTCTTTCTTCCCTTCTTTATTTTCTTTCTTTCTTGCTACTTTCTTTCTTTCTTTCTGTCTTTCCTTCTGTCTTTCTTTCCTTCTTTCTCCCTTTCTTTCTTTCTTTCTTTCTTTCTGTCTATCTTTCTTTCCTTCTTTCTTTCTTTCCTTCTTTCTTTCTATCTTTCTTTCTTTCTTTCTTTCTCTCTTTCTTTCTTCCTTTCTTTCTGTCTTCCTTTATTTCTTTCTTTCTTTCACTCTTTCTCTACCTCTCTTTATCTTTTTCTTTCTATGTTTCTTTCTTTCCTTCCTTGTTTCTTTCTTTCTTTCTATGTTTCTTTCTTTCTTCCTTTCTAATTTTCATTCTTTCTGTCTTGTTTTTTTTCCTTCTTCCTTTCTAATTTTCATTCTTTCTGTCTTGTTTTTTTTTCTTTCTTTTTTCTTTCTTTCATTCTATCTTTCTTTCGTTCTTTCTTCCTTCCTATCTGTCTTTCTGTGATTGTTTCTTTCTTTGTTTCTTTCTTTCTATCCTTCTTTCCTTCTTTCTTTCTTTCATTCTTTCTTTCTTTCTTTGTTTCTTTCTTTCTTTCTTTCTTTGTTTGTTTCTTTCTTTCTGTCTTTCTCTCTTCCACTCTTCCTCTCTTTCTCTCTTTCTTTCATTCTTTCCTTCTTCCTCTCTTTCTTTTTTCTTTCTTTCTTTCTTTCTTCCTTACTTTCTTTCTTTCTCTCTTTCTTTCTTTCTCTCATTCTCTTTCTTGCCTTCCTTCTTACTTTCTTTCTTTCTTTCTGTCTTTCTCACTTCCTCTCTTCCTCTCTTTCTTTCATTCTTTCTATCTTTCTTTCTTTCTTTTTTCTTTCTTACTTTCCTTCCTTCTTTATTTCCTTCTGTTTTTACTTCTTCCTTTCTTTCTTTTCTTTCTTTCTTGCTTTCTATCTTTCTTTCTTTCTTTCTTTCTTCCTTCCTATCTGTATTTCTTTGATTGTTTCTTTCTTTGTTTCTTTCTTTCTATCCTTCTTTCCTTCTTTCTTTCTTTCATTCTTTCTTTCTTTCTTTGTTTCTTTCTTTCTTTCTTTCTTTGTTTGTTTCTTTCTTTCTGTCTTTCTCTCTTCCACTCTTCCTCTCTTTCTCTCTTTCTTTCATTCTTTCCTTCTTCCTCTCTTTCTTTTTTCTTTCTTTCTTTCTTTCTTCCTTACTTTCTTTCTTTCTCTCTTTCTTTCTTTCTCTCATTCTTTCTTTCTTTCTATCTCTCTATCTTTCTTTCTTTCCTTCCTTGTTTCTTTCTTTCTTTCTTCCTTTCTTTCTTTTTTTTTCTTTCTTTTTTTCTTTCTTTCTTTCTTTCATTCTGTCTATCTTTCTTTCCTTCTTACTTTCTTTCTTTCTATCTTAGTTTCTCTCTCTCTTTCTTTCTTCCTCTCTTTCTTTCTTTCTTCCTTTCTTTCTTTCTTTCTTTCTTTCTTTCGGTCTTTCTTTGTTCCTATCTTTCTTTCCTTCTTACTTTCTTTCTTTCTTTCCTTCTTTCTTTGTTTCTATCTTTCTTTCTTTCTCTCATTCTTTCTTCCTTTCTTTCTTTTTTCCTTTAATGTTTCTTTCATTTTTTCTTTCTTTTTTCTTCCTTTCTTTCTTTCTTTCTCTCTTTCCTTTTATCTTTCTTTCTTTCAATCTTTCTTCCTCTCTTTCTCTCTTACTCTCTTCCTCTCTTTCTCTCTTTCTTTCTTTCTTTCTTTCTTTCTTTAGCTGTTTCTTTCTTTCTTCCTCTCTTTCTTTCATTCTTCTTTTCTTTCTTTCCTTCCTTCCTTTTATCTTTCTTTCTTTCTTTCTTTCTTTCTTTCTTTCTTTCTTTCTTTCTTTCTGTTTTTCTCTGTTTCTCTCTTCCTCTCCTTCCCTCTTTCTTTCGTTCTTCCTTTCTTTAACTCTTTCTTTCTTTCTCTCTGTCTTTCGCTCTTTTTTTCTTCCTTCCTTTCTTTCCTTCTTTCTTTTCATTTCTTTCTTGCTCTCTTTCTTTTTCTTTTTTTCTTTCTTACTTTCTTTCTTTCTTTCTTTCATTTCATTCCTTCTTTCTTTCTTTCTTCCTTTCTTTATTTTCTTTCTTTCTTGCTTCTTTCTTTCTTTCTTTCTTTCCTTCTGTCTTTCTTTCTTTCCTTCTTTCTCCCTTTCTTTCTTTCTTTCTTTCTTTCTTTCTATCTTTCTTTCCTTCCTTCTTTCTTTCCTTCTTTCTTTCTATCTTTCTTTCTTTCTTTCTTTCTTTCTTTCTATCTTTCTTTCTTTCTCTCTCTCTTTCTTTCTTCCTTTCTTTCTTTCTTTCTTTCTTTCTTTCTTTCTTTCTTTCTTTCACTCTTTCTCTTCCTCTCTTTGTCTCTTTCTTTCTATGTTTCTTTCTTTCCTTCCTTGTTTCTTTCTTTCTTTCTTTCTTTCTATGTTTCTTTCTTTCTTCCTTTCTAATTTTCATTCTTTCTGTCTTGTTTTTTTTCCTTCTTCCTTTCTAATTTTCATTCTTTCTGTCTTGTTTTTTTTCTTTCTTTTTTCTTTCTTTCTTTCTATCTTTCTTTCGTTCTTTCTTCCTTCCTATCTGTCTTTCTTTGATTGTTTCTTTCTTTGTTTCTTTCTTTCTATTTTTCTTTCCTTCCTTCTTTCTTTCTTTCTTTCTTTCTTTCTTTCTGTCTTTCTCACTTCCTCTCTTCCTCTCCTTCTTTCATTCTTTCTATCTTTCTTTCTTTCTTTCTTACTTTCCTTCCTTCTTTATTTCCTTCTGTTTTTACTTCTTCCCTTCTTTCTTTTCTTTCTTTCTTGCTTTCTATCTTTCTTTCTTTCTTTCTTCCTTCCTTTCTTTCTTTCTTTCTTTCTGTCTTTCTTTGTTCCTATCTTTCTTTCCTTCTTACCTTCTTCCTTTGTTTCTTTCCTTCTTTCTTTCTATCTTTCTTTCTTTCTCTCATTCTTTCTTCCTTTCTTTCTTTTTTCCTTTTATGTTTCTTTCATTTTTTCTTTCTTTTTTCTTCCTTTCTTTCTTTCTCTCTTTCCTTCTATCTTTCTTTCTTTCAATCTTTCTTTCTCTCTTTCTCTCTTACTCTCCTCTCTTTCTCTCTTTCTTTCTTTCTTTGTTTAGCTTTTTCTTTCTTTCTTTCTTTCTCTCTTTCTCTCTTTCTTCTTTTCTTTCTTTCCTTCTTTCTCTCTGACTTTGTTTCTTTCTTGCTATTTTTCTTTCTTTGTAACCTTCCTTCGTCCTTTGTTTCTTTCTTTCCTTCTTGCTTTCTTTTTTCTTTCTTTCTTTCATTCATTTTTTCTTTCTTTCTTTCTTTCTGAATTTGACTCTTCTTTTCTTCCTGTCTTTCCCTCTTTCTTTCCTTCTTTCTTTCTTTCTTTCTTCCTTTCTATCTTTCTTTCTATCTTTTTTTATTTCTTACTCTCTTTCTTTCCTTCTTTCTTTCTTCCTTTCTTTGTCTTCGTTCCCATCTTTCTTTCTCTCTTCCTCTCTTCTTCTCTTTATTTCTTTGGTTCTTTCTTTCCTTCCTTCTTTATTTCTTTGTTTGATTCTTTCTTTTTTTCTGTCTATCTTTCTTTCTTTCTTCCTTTCTATCTTTCATTCTTCCGGTCTTTTTTTCTTTCTTTCTTTCTTCCTTTCTTTTTCTTTCTTTCTTCCTTTCTTTATTTTTTTCTTTCTATCTTTCGCTCTATCTTTCTTTCCTCCTTTCTTCCTTCCTTAGTTTCTTTCTTTCTTTCCTTCTTTCATTCTTTCTTTCCTTCTATCTTTCTTTCTTTCCTTCCCTCTTTCTTTCTGTCTTTCTTTCTTCCTTTCTTTCTTTCTTTCTTTCTTTCTGTCTTTCTTTGTTCCTATCTTTCTTTCCTTCTTACTTTCTTTCTTTCTTTCCTTCTTTCTTTGTTTCTATCTTTCTTTCTCTCAGTCTTTCTTCCTTTCTTTCTTTTTTCCTTTTATGTTTCTTTACTTTTTTCTTTCTTTTTTCTTCCTTTCTTTCTCTCTTTCTCTCTTTCCTTCTATCTTTCTTTGTTTCAGTCTTTTTTTCTCTCTTTCTCTCTTACTCTCTTCCTCTCGTTCTCTCTTTCTTTCTTTCTTTCTTTCTTTAGCTGTTTCTATCTTTCTTCCTCTCTTTCTTTCATTCTTCTTTTCTTTCTTTCCTTCCTTCCTTTTATCTTTCTTTCTTTCTTTCTTTCTTTCTTTCTGCTTTTCTCTGTTTCTCTCTTCCTCTCCTTCCCTCTCTCTTTCGTTCTTTCTTTCTTTAACTCTTTCTTTCGTTCTCTCTGTCTTTCGCTCTTTTTTTCTTCCTTCCTTTCTTTCCTTCTTTCTTTTCATTTCTTTCTTGCTCTCTTTCTTTCTTTTTTTTTCTTACTTTCTTTCTTTCTTCTTTCATTTCATTCCTTCTTTCTTTCTTTCTTCCTTTCTTTATTTTCTTTCTTTCTTACTTCTTTCTTTCTTTCGTTCTGTCTTTCCTTCTGTCTTTCTTTCCTTCTTTCTCCCTTTCTATCTTTCTTTCTTTCTTTCTATCTTTCTTTCCTTCTTTCTTTCTTTCCTTCTTTCTTTCTATCTTTCTTTCTTTCTATCTATCTTTCTTTCTTTCTCTCTTTCTTTCTTCCTTTCTTTCTGTCTTCCTTTATTTCTTTCTTTCTTTCACTCTTTCTCTACCTCTCTTTATCTCTTTCTTTCTATGTTTCTTTCTTTCCTTCCTTGTTTCTTTCTTTCTTTCTTTCTATGTTTCTTTCTTTCTTCCTTTCTAATTTTCATTCTTTCTGTCTTGTTTTTTTTCCTTCTTCCTTTCTAATTTTCATTCTTTCTGTCTTGTTTTTTTTTTCTTTCTTTTTTCTTTCTTTCATTCTATCTTTCTTTCGTTCTTTCTTCCTTCCTATCTGTCTTTCTTTGATTGTTTCTTTCTTTGTTTCTTTCTTTCTATCTTTCTTGCCTTCCTTCTTACTTTCTTTCTTTCTTTCTGTCTTTCTCACTTCCTCTCTTCCTCTCTTTCTTTCATTCTTTCTATCTTTCTTTCTTTCTTTCTTTCTTTCTTACTTTCCTTCCTTCTTTATTTCCTTCTGTTTTTACTTCTTCCTTTCTTTCTTTTCTTTCATTCTTGCTTTCTATCTTTCTTTCTTTCTTTCTTCCTTCCTATCTGTATTTCTTTGATTGTTTCTTTCTTTGTTTCTTTCTTTCTATCCTTCTTTCCTTCTTTCTTTCTTTCATTCTTTCTTTCTTTCTTTGTTTCTTTCTTTCTTTCTTTCTTTGTTTGTTTCTTTCTTTCTGTCTTTCTCTCTTCCACTCTTCCTCTCTTTCTCTCTTTCTTTCATTCTTTCCTTCTTCCTCTCTTTCTTTTTTCTTTCTTTCTTTCTTTCTTCCTTACTTTCTTTCTTTCTCTATTTCTTTCTTTCTTTCTCTCATTCTTTCTTTCTTTCTATCTTTCTATCTTTCTTTCTTTCCTTCCTTGTTTCTTTCTTTCTTTCTTCCTTTCTTTCTTTTTTTTTCTTTTTTTTTTCTTTCTTTCTTTCTTTCATTCTGTCTATCTTTCTTTCCTTCTTACTTTCTTTCTTTCTATCTTTGTTTCTTTCTCTCTTTCTTTCTTCCTCTCTTTCTTTCTTTCTTTCTTCCTTTCTTTCTTCATTTTTTCATTCTTTCTTTTTTCTTTCCTTCTTTCTTTCTTTCTTTCTTCCTTTCTTTCGTTCTTTCTTTCATTTTTTCTTTCTTTCTTTCTGTCTTTCTCTCTTGCTCTCTTCCTATCTTTCTCTCTCTCTTTCATTCTTTCTTTCTTTAAGTCTTTCTTTCTTTCTTCCTCTCTTTCTTTCTTCCTTTCTTTCTTTCTTTCCTTCTTTCTTTCTTTCTTTGTTTCTTTCTTGCTATTTTTCTTTCTTTGTTTCCTTGCTTCGTCCATTGTTTCTTTCTTTCTTGCTTTCTTTTTTTCTTTCCTTCTTTTATTCATTCTTTCTTTCTTCCCTTCACTCTTCCTCTCTTCCTGTCCTTCGTTCTTTCTTTCTATTTTTCTTTCTTTCATTCATTCTTTTTTCTTTCTTTCTTTCTTTCTTCCTTTCTATCTTTTTTTCTATTTTTATTTCCTCCTTTCTCTCTTTCTTTCTTCCTTTCTTTGCCATCCTTCCCATCTTTCTTTCTTTCTTTCTTTCTTTCTTTCTTCCTCTCTTCCTCTCTTCTTCTCTTTCTTACTTTGTTTCTTTCTTTCCTTCCTTCTTTCTTACCTTGTTTCATTCGTTGTTTCTTTCTATCTATCTTTCTTTCCTTTTCCTTTCTATCTTTCATTCTTCCTGTCTTTTTTTCCTTCTCTCTTTCTTTCTATCTTTCGGTCTATTTTTCTTTCCTTGTTTCCTGCTTCCTTTCTTTCTTTCTTTCCTTCTTTCTTTCTTTGCTATTTTCGTTCTTTCCTTCCTTCTTTCTTTCTTTCTTTCTTTTTTCTGTCTGTCTTTCTTTCTTTCTTCCTTTCTTTCTTTTCTTTCTTTCTTTTTGTCTTTCTATCTTTCTTTCTATCTTTCTTTCTTTATTTCTATATTCCTTTGATTCTTTCTTTCGTTCCTTCCTTCTTTCTTTTCTCTGTCTGTCTTTCTTTTTTTCTTCCTTTCTTTTCTTTCTCTCTTTCTTTCTATCTTCGTTTCCTTCCTTCTTTCTTTCTTTCTTTCCTTCTTTCTTTCTTCCTTTCCTTCTTTCTTTCTTTCCATCTTTCTATCTTTCTTCCTTTCTAATTTTCATTCTTTCTGTCTTTTTTTCTTTCTTTCTTTCCTCCTTTGTTTCTTTCTTTTTTTCTTTCTTACTTTTTTCTATCTTTCTATCGCTCTTTGCATCTTTCTATTTTTCTTTGTTTCTTTCTTTCTAACGTTCTATGTATCTTTCTATTTTTCTCTCTTTCTTTCTGTCTTTCGTTGTTATTTTCTTTCTTTGTTTCTTTCTTTCTTTCTATCTTTCTTTCTTTCTTTCCTTCTTTCTTAGTGTCTTTCTCTATTCCTCTCTTCCGCTCTTTCTTTCATTCCTTGTTTCTTCCTATCTTTGTGTTTTCTTTCTTGCTTTCTTTCTTCCTTTCTTCCTTTCCTTCCTTGTTTCTTTCCTTCTTTCTTCCTTTCTTTCTTCTTTCTTTCTTTTTTTCTTTCTTTCTTTCTTTCTTCCATTCTTTCTTTGTTTCTTTCTTTCTTGCTGTCTTTCTTTCTATCTTTCTTTCCTTCTTACTTTCTTTCTTTCCTTCTTTCTTTCTTTCTATCTTTCTTTCTTTGTTTCTCGCCTACTTTCTTCCTTTCTTTCTGTCTTTCTTTGTTTTTTCTTTCTCTCTTTCTTTCTTTCTTTCTTTCTTTCTTTTTTTCTTTCTTTCTTTCTTTCTTTCTTTCTGTCTTTCTTTGTTCCTATCTTTCTTTCCTTCTTACTTTCTTTCTTTCTTTCTTTCCTTCTTTCTTTCTTTCTAGCTTTCTTTCTTTCTCTCACTCTTTCTTCCTTTCTTTTTTCCTTTTATGTTTCTTTCCTTTTTTCTTTCTTTTTTCTTCCTTTCTTTCTTTCTCTCTTTCCTTCTATCTTTCTTTCTTTCAATCTTTCTTTCTCTCCTTCTCTCTTACTCTCCTCCTCTCTTTCTCTCTTTCTTTCTTTCTTTGTTTAGCTTTTTCTTTCTTTCTTTCTTCCTCTCTTTCTTTCTTTCTTCTTTTCTTTCTTTCCTTATTTCTTTCTTCCTTTGTTTCTTTGTTGCTATTTTTCTTTTTTTGTTTATTTCCGTCGTCTATTGTTTCTTTCTTTCATTCTTGCTTTCTTTTTTTCTTTCTTTCTTTCATTCATTTTTTCTTTCTTTCTGAATTTGACTCTTCCTTTTTTCCTGTCTTTCCCTCTTTCTTTCTTTCTTTCTTTCTTCCTTTCTATCTTTCTTTCTATCTTTATTTATTTCTTACTCTCTTTCTTTCCTTCTTTCTTTCTTCCTTTCTTTGTCTTCGTTCCCATCTTTCTTGCTTTCTTTCTCTCTTCCTCTCTTCTTCTCTTTCTTTCTTTGCTTCTTTCTTTCCTTCCTTCTTTCTTTCTTTGTTTGATTCTTTCTTTTTTTCTGTCTATCTTTCGTTCTTTCTTCCTTTGTATCTTTCATTCTTCCGGTCTTTTTTTCTTTCTTTCTTCCTCTCTTTTTCTTTCTTTCTTTCTTTCTTTCTTTCTTTCTTTCTATCTTTCGCTCTATCTTTCTTTGCTCCTTCCTTAGTTTCTTTCTTTCTTTCCTTCTTTCATTTTTTCTTTCCTTCTATCTTTCTTTCTTTCCTTCCTTCTTTCTTTCTGTCTTTCTTTCTTCCTTTCTTTCTTTCTTTCTTTCTGTCTTTCTTTGTTCCTATCTTTCTTTCCTTCTTACTTTCTTTCTTTCTTTCCTTCTTTCTTTGTTTCTATCTTTCTTTCTTTCTCTCATTCTTTCTTCCTTTCTTTCTTTTTTCCTTTTATGTTTCTTTCCTTTTTTCTTTCTTTTTTCTTCCTTTCTTTCTTTCTTTCTCTCTTTTCTTCTATCTTTCTTTCTTTCAATCTTTCTTTCTCTCTTTCTCCCTTACTCTCTTCCTCTCTTTCTCTCTTTCTTTCTTTCTTTCTTTGTTTAGCTGTTTCTTTCTTTCTTCCTCTCTTTCTTTCATTCTTCTTTTCTTTCTTTCCTTCTTTCTTTCTTCCTTTGTTTCTTTCTTGCTATTTTTCTTTCTTTGTTTCCTTCCTTCGTCCTTTGTTTCTTTCTTTCTTGCTTTCTATTTTTCTTTCTTTCATTCATTTTTTCTTTCTTTCTTTCCTTATTTCTTTCTTTCTGAATTTTACTCTTCCTTTCCTCCTGTCTTTCACTCTTTCTTTCTTTCTTTCTTTCTTTCTTTCTTTCTTTCTTTCTTTCTTTCTTTCTTTCTTTCTTTCTTTCTTTCTTCCTTTCTATCTTTCTTTCTATCTTTATTTATTTCTTACTCTCTTTCTTTCCCTCTTTCTTTCTTCCTTTCTTTGTCTTCGTTCCCATCTTTCTTTCTTTCTCTCTTCCTCTCTACTTCTCTTTCTTTCTTTGCTTCTTTGTTTGATTCTTTTTTTTCTGTCTATCTTTCTTTCTTTCTTCCTTTCTATCTTTCACTCTTCCGGTCTTTTTTTCTTTCTTTCTTTCTACCTTTCTTTTTTCTTTCTTTCTTCCTTTCTTTCTTTCTTTCTATCTTTCCCTCTATCTTTCTTTCCATCTTTCTTCCTTCCTTAGTTTCTTTCTTTCTTTCCTTCTTTCATTCTTTCGTTCCTTCTATCCTTCTTTCTTTCCTTCCTTCTTTCTTTCTGTCTTTCTTTCTTTCTTTCTTCCTTTCTTTCTTTCTTTCTTTCTTTCTATCTTTCTTTCTTTCTTTCTTTCTTCCTTTCTGTCTTCTCTCTTACTTTCTTCCTTTCTTTCTGTCTTACTTTGTTTTTTTGTTTGTTTCTTTCTTCCTTCTTTCTTTCCTTGTTTCTTTCTTTCTATCTTTCTTTCTTCCTTTCTTTCTTTTTTCTTTATATGTTTCTTTTTTCTTTCTTCCTTCCTTTCTTTCTTTCTTTCTTTCTTCCTTTCTTTCTTCTTTCTTTCTTTCTTTGAATCCTTCTTTCCTTCTTTGTTCCTTTCTTTCTTTGTTACTTTCTTTCCTTCCTACGTTCTTTGTTTCTATCTTTCTATCTTTCCATCCTTCTTTCTGTCTTTCTTCCTTTCTTTCCTTCTTTCTTTTTATTTCTTTCTTCCTCTCTTTCTTTCTTTCTTTCTTACCTACTTACTTTCTTTCTTTCTATCTTTCTATCTTTCGTTATTTCCTTCTTCCTTTCTTTCTTTGTTACTTTCTTTCTTTCTTTCGTTCTTTGTTTCTATCTTTCTATCTTTCTTTCCTTCTTTCTTTCTTTTTTCTTCCTTTCTTTCCTTCTTTCTTTCTCATTCTTTCTTTCTTTCTATCTTTCTATCTTTCATTCTTTCTTTCTTTGTATCTTTCTTTCTTTCCTTCCTTCTTTCTTACTGTCTTTTTTTCTTCCTTTCTTTCTTTTCTTTATTTCTTTTTTTCCTTCTTCCTTTCTTTCTTTGTTTCTTTCTATCTTTCTTTCTTCCTTTCTTTCTTTCTTTGTTTCTTTCTTTCGTTCTTCCTTTCTTTCTTTGCTTCTTTCTTTTTTCTTTCTTTTTTGTTTCTTTTTTTCTATCTTGCTCTGCTTCCTTCTCTCTTCCTTTCTTTCTTGCTTTCTTTCTTTCTTTCTTTCTTTCTTTCTTTCTTTCTGTCTGTCTTTCTTTCTTTGTTTCTATCTATCTCTCTTTCCTTCTTTCTTCCTTTCTTTGTTACTTTCATTCTTTCTTTCGTTCTTTGTTTCTATCTTTCTATCTTTCTTTCCTTCTTTCTATCTTTCTTTCTTTCTTTCTTTATGTCTTTCTCTCTTCCTCTCTTTCTCTCTTTCTTTCATTCTTTCTTTCTTCCTCTCTTTCTTTTTTCTTTCTTTCCTTCTTTCTTTCCTTCTCTCTTCCTTTCTTACTTCGTTTTTTCCTTCTTTCTTTCTTCCTTGCTTTCTTTCATACGTTCTGTCGTTCTTTCTTCCTTTCTTTCTTACTTTCTTTCTTTCTTTCCTTCTTTTATTCGTTCTTTCTATCCTTCATTCCTTCTTTCTTCCTTTCTTCCATTCTTTCTTTCTTTCTTTCCTTCTTTCTTTCTTTCTTTCTGTCTTTCTTTCTATCTTTCTTCCTTTCTTTCTTTTCTTTCTTTTTTGCTTTTTTTTCTTTCTTTCTTTCTATCTTTCTTTTATTCTTTCTTTCTTTCTGTCTTTCTTTCTTTCCTTTTTTCTTCCTTTCTTTCTAGCGTTCTTTCTATCTTTATTTCTTTCTTTCTTACATTCTTTCCCTCTTTCTTTCTTCCTTTCTTTGTGTCTTCCTTTCTTTCTTTCTTTCTCTCTTTCGCTCTTCCTCTCTTCTTCTCTTTCTTTCTTTCTTTCTATGTTTCTTTCTTTCTTTCTTTCTATCTTCCTTTCCTTCTTTCTTCCTTCGTTGTTTCCTTCTTTCTTTCTCTCTTTCTTTCTTTCTTTCTTTTTCTCTCTCTCTGTTAGTTTCTTTCTTTCTTTCTTTCTTCCTTTCTTCCTTTTTTTCTTTCTTTCTGTCTTTCTTTGTTTCTATCTTTCTTTCCTTCTTACTTTCTTTCTTTCTTTCCTTCTTTCTTTCTATCTTTCTTTCTTTCTCTCTTTCTTTCTTCCTTTCTTTCTTCCTTTCTGTCTTTTTTTTCTTTCTTTCCTTTTTTCTTTCTTATTTCTTCCTTTCTTTCTTTCTCTCTTTCCTTCTTTCTTTCTTTCATTCTTTCTTTCTGTCTTTCTCTCTTACTCTCTTCCTCTCTTTCTCTCTTTCTTTCATTCTTTCTTTCTTTAGCTGTTTCTTTCGTTCTTCGTCTCTTTCTTTCTTTCTTCTTTTCTTTCTTTCCATCTTTCTTTCTTTCTTTGTTTCTTTCTTGCTATTTTTCTTTCTTTGTTTCCTTCCTTCGTCCTTTGTTTCTTTCTTTCTTGCTTTCTTTTTTTCTTTCTTCTTTCATTTATTTTTTCTTTCTTTCTGAATTTCACTCTTCCTCTCTTCCTGTCTTTCCCTCTTTCTTTCTTTCTTCCTTTCTATCTTTCTTTCTATCTTTATTTATTTCTTACTCTCTTTCTTTCTCTCATTCTTTCTTCCTTTCTGTGTCTTCGTTCCCATCTTTCATTCTTCCGGTCTTTTTTTCTTTCTTTCTTTCTTTCCTTCTATCTTTCTTTCTTCCTTTCTTTGCTTTTTCTTTCTATGTTTCTTTCTTTCTTTCTTCCTTTCTTTCTCTCTTTCTTTTTTCATTCTTTCTATCTTTCTTTCCTGCCTTCTTTCTTCCTTTCTTTCTTGCTTTCTTTCTTTATGTCTGTCTGTCTTTCTTTCTTTCTTTCTTTCTTTCTTTCTATCTTTCTTTCCTTCTTTCTTCCTTTCTTTGTTACTTTCTTTCCTCCTTTCGTTCTTTGTTTCTATCTTTCTATCTTTCCTTCCTTCTTTCTTTCTTTTTTCTTCCCTTCTTTCCTTCATTCTTTTTATTTCTTTCTTCCTCTCTTTCTTTCTTGCTTTCTTTCTTACTTTCTTTCTATCTTTCTTTTATTCTATCCTTCTTTCTTTGTAACTTTCTTTCTGTTTTCCTTTCCTTCTTTCTTTCTTTCGTCCTTTGTTTCCTTGTTTGTTTCTTTCTTTCTTTCTGTCTTTCCTTCTTTCTTCCTATCTTTCTTTCCTTCCTTCTTTCTATCTTTCGTTACTTCTTTCTTTCTCTATTTCTCTCAACCTCTCTTCCTCTCTTTCTTTCTTTCTTTCTTTCTTTCTTTCTCTCTTTCTTTCTTTCTATCTTTCTATCTTTCGTTCTTTCTTCCTTCCTTTCTTTCTTTGTTACTTTCTTTCTTTCTTTCTTTTTTGTTTCTATCTTTCTATCCTTCTTTCTTTCTTGCTTTCTTTCTTTCTTTGTTTCCTTCTATCTTTTTTCTTCCTTTCTTTCCTTCTTTCTTTCTGTCTTTCTTTCTTTCTTTCTATCTTTCTATCTTTCATTCTTTCTTTCTTTCTTTCTTTCTTTCTTTCTGTTTTTCTCTGTTTCTCTCTTCCTCTCCTTCCCTCTTTCTTTCGTTCTTCCTTTCTTTAACTCTTTCTTTCTTTCTCTCTGTCTTTCGCTCTTTTTTTCTTCCTTCCTTTCTTTCCTTCTTTCTTTTCATTTCTTTCTTGCTCTCTTTCTTTTTCTTTTTTTCTTTCTTACTTTCTTTCTTTCTTTCTTTCATTTCATTCCTTCTTTCTTTCTTTCTTCCTTTCTTTATTTTCTTTCTTTCTTGCTTCTTTCTTTCTTTCTTTCTTTCCTTCTGTCTTTCTTTCTTTCCTTCTTTCTCCCTTTCTTTCTTTCTTTCTTTCTTTCTATCTTTCTTTCCTTCCTTCTTTCTTTCCTTCTTTCTTTCTATCTTTCTTTCTTTCTTTCTTTCTTTCTTTCTTTCTATCTTTCTTTCTTTCTCTCTCTCTTTCTTTCTTCCTTTCTTTCTGTCTTCCTTTCTTTCTTTCTTTCTTTCTTTCTTTCTTTCTTTCACTCTTTCTCTTCCTCTCTTTGTCTCTTTCTTTCTATGTTTCTTTCTTTCCTTCCTTGTTTCTTTCTTTCTTTCTTTCTTTCTATGTTTCTTTCTTTCTTCCTTTCTAATTTTCATTCTTTCTGTCTTGTTTTTTTTCCTTCTTCCTTTCTAATTTTCATTCTTTCTGTCTTGTTTTTTTTCTTTCTTTTTTCTTTCTTTCTTTCTATCTTTCTTTCGTTCTTTCTTCCTTCCTATCTGTCTTTCTTTGATTGTTTCTTTCTTTGTTTCTTTCTTTCTATTTTTCTTTCCTTCCTTCTTTCTTTCTTTCTTTCTTTCTTTCTTTCTTTCTGTCTTTCTCACTTCCTCTCTTCCTCTCCTTCTTTCATTCTTTCTATCTTTCTTTCTTTCTTTCTTACTTTCCTTCCTTCTTTATTTCCTTCTGTTTTTACTTCTTCCCTTCTTTCTTTTCTTTCTTTCTTGCTTTCTATCTTTCTTTCTTTCTTTCTTCCTTCCTTTCTTTCTTTCTTTCTTTCTGTCTTTCTTTGTTCCTATCTTTCTTTCCTTCTTACCTTCTTCCTTTGTTTCTTTCCTTCTTTCTTTCTATCTTTCTTTCTTTCTCTCATTCTTTCTTCCTTTCTTTCTTTTTTCCTTGTATGTTTCTTTCATTTTTTCTTTCTTTTTTCTTCCTTTCTTTCTTTCTCTCTTTCCTTCTATCTTTCTTTCTTTCAATCTTTCTTTCTCTCTTTCTCTCTTACTCTCCTCTCTTTCTCTCTTTCTTTCTTTCTTTGTTTAGCTTTTTCTTTCTTTCTTTCTTTCTCTCTTTCTCTCTTTCTTCTTTTCTTTCTTTCCTTCTTTCTCTCTGACTTTGTTTCTTTCTTGCTATTTTTCTTTCTTTGTAACCTTCCTTCGTCCTTTGTTTCTTTCTTTCCTTCTTGCTTTCTTTTTTCTTTCTTTCTTTCATTCATTTTTTCTTTCTTTCTTTCTTTCTGAATTTGACTCTTCTTTTCTTCCTGTCTTTCCCTCTTTCTTTCCTTCTTTCTTTCTTTCTTTCTTCCTTTCTATCTTTCTTTCTATCTTTTTTTATTTCTTACTCTCTTTCTTTCCTTCTTTCTTTCTTCCTTTCTTTGTCTTCGTTCCCATCTTTCTTTCTCTCTTCCTCTCTTCTTCTCTTTATTTCTTTGGTTCTTTCTTTCCTTCCTTCTTTATTTCTTTGTTTGATTCTTTCTTTTTTTCTGTCTATCTTTCTTTCTTTCTTCCTTTCTATCTTTCATTCTTCCGGTCTTTTTTTCTTTCTTTCTTTCTTCCTTTCTTTTTCTTTCTTTCTTCCTTTCTTTATTTTTTTCTTTCTATCTTTCGCTCTATCTTTCTTTCCTCCTTTCTTCCTTCCTTAGTTTCTTTCTTTCTTTCCTTCTTTCATTCTTTCTTTCCTTCTATCTTTCTTTCTTTCCTTCCCTCTTACTTTCTGTCTTTCTTTCTTCCTTTCTTTCTTTCTTTCTTTCTGTCTTTCTTTGTTCCTATCTTTCTTTCCTTCTTACTTTCTTTCTTTCTTTCCTTCTTTCTTTGTTTCTATCTTTCTTTCTCTCAGTCTTTCTTCCTTTCTTTCTTTTTTCCTTTTATGTTTCTTTACTTTTTTCTTTCTTTTTTCTTCCTTTCTTTCTCTCTTTCTCTCTTTCCTTCTATCTTTCTTTGTTTCAGTCTTTTTTTCTCTCTTTCTCTCTTACTCTCTTCCTCTCGTTCTCTCTTTCTTTCTTTCTTTCTTTCTTTAGCTGTTTCTATCTTTCTTCCTCTCTTTCTTTCATTCTTCTTTTCTTTCTTTCCTTCCTTCCTTTTATCTTTCTTTCTTTCTTTCTTTCTTTCTGCTTTTCTCTGTTTCTCTCTTCCTCTCCTTCCCTCTCTCTTTCGTTCTTTCTTTCTTTAACTCTTTCTTTCGTTCTCTCTGTCTTTCGCTCTTTTTTTCTTCCTTCCTTTCTTTCCTTCTTTCTTTTCATTTCTTTCTTGCTCTCTTTCTTTCTTTTTTTTTCTTTCTTTCTTTCTTTCTTTCTTTCTATGTTTCTTTCTTTCTTCCTTTCTAATTTTCATTCTTTCTGTCTTGTTTTTTTTCCTTCTTCCTTTCTAATTTTCATTCTTTCTGTCTTGTTTTTTTTTCTTTCTTTTTTCTTTCTTTCATTCTATCTTTCTTTCGTTCTTTCTTCCTTCCTATCTGTCTTTCTTTGATTGTTTCTTTCTTTGTTTCTTTCTTTCTATCTTTCTTGCCTTCCTTCTTACTTTCTTTCTTTCTTTCTGTCTTTCTCACTTCCTCTCTTCCTCTCTTTCTTTCATTCTTTCTATCTTTCTTTCTTTCTTTCTTTCTTTCTTACTTTCCTTCCTTCTTTATTTCCTTCTGTTTTTACTTCTTCCTTTCTTTCTTTTCTTTCATTCTTGCTTTCTATCTTTCTTTCTTTCTTTCTTCCTTCCTATCTGTATTTCTTTGATTGTTTCTTTCTTTGTTTCTTTCTTTCTATCCTTCTTTCCTTCTTTCTTTCTTTCATTCTTTCTTTCTTTCTTTCTTTCTTTGTTTCTTTCTTTCTTTCTTTCTTTGTTTGTTTCTTTCTTTCTGTCTTTCTCTCTTCCACTCTTCCTCTCTTTCTCTCTTTCTTTCATTCTTTCCTTCTTCCTCTCTTTCTTTTTTCTTTCTTTCTTTCTTTCTTCCTTACTTTCTTTCTTTCTCTCTTTCTTTCTTTCTTTCTCTCATTCTTTCTTTCTTTCTATCTTTCTATCTTTCTTTCTTTCCTTCCTTGTTTCTTTCTTTCTTTCTTCCTTTCTTTCTTTTTTTTTCTTTTTTTTTTCTTTCTTTCTTTCTTTCATTCTGTCTATCTTTCTTTCCTTCTTACTTTCTTTCTTTCTATCTTTGTTTCTTTCTCTCTTTCTTTCTTCCTCTCTTTCTTTCTTTCTTTCTTCCTTTCTTTCTTCATTTTTTCATTCTTTCTTTTTTCTTTCCTTCTTTCTTTCTTTCTTTCTTCCTTTCTTTCGTTCTTTCTTTCATTTTTTCTTTCTTTCTTTCTGTCTTTCTCTCTTGCTCTCTTCCTATCTTTCTCTCTCTCTTTCATTCTTTCTTTCTTTAAGTCTTTCTTTCTTTCTTCCTCTCTTTCTTTCTTCCTTTCTTTCTTTCTTTCCTTCTTTCTTTCTTTCTTTGTTTCTTTCTTGCTATTTTTCTTTCTTTGTTTCCTTGCTTCGTCCATTGTTTCTTTCTTTCTTGCTTTCTTTTTTTCTTTCCTTCTTTTATTCATTCTTTCTTTCTTCCCTTCACTCTTCCTCTCTTCCTGTCCTTCGTTCTTTCTTTCTATTTTTCTTTCTTTCATTCATTCTTTTTTCTTTCTTTCTTTCTTTCTTCCTTTCTATCTTTTTTTCTATTTTTATTTCCTCCTTTCTCTCTTTCTTTCTTCCTTTCTTTGCCATCCTTCCCATCTTTCTTTCTTTCTTTCTTTCTTTCTTCCTCTCTTCCTCTCTTCTTCTCTTTCTTACTTTGTTTCTTTCTTTCCTTCCTTCTTTTTTACCTTGTTTCATTCGTTGTTTCTTTCTATCTATCTTTCTTTCCTTTTCCTTTCTATCTTTCATTCTTCCTGTCTTTTTTTCCTTCTCTCTTTCTTTCTATCTTTCGGTCTATTTTTCTTTCCTTGTTTCCTGCTTCCTTTCTTTCTTTCTTTCCTTCTTTCTTTCTTTGCTATTTTCGTTCTTTCCTTCCTTCTTTCTTTGTTTCTTTCTTTTTTCTGTCTGTCTTTCTTTCTTTCTTCCTTTCTTTCTTTTCTTTCTTTCTTTTTGTCTTTCTATCTTTCTTTCTATCTTTCTTTCTTTATTTCTATATTCCTTTGATTCTTTCTTTCGTTCCTTCCTTCTTTCTTTTCTCTGTCTGTCTTTCTTTTTTTCTTCCTTTCTTTTCTTTCTGTCTTTCTTTCTATCTTCGTTTCCTTCCTTCTTTCTTTCTTTCTTTCCTTCTTTCTTTCTTCCTTTCCTTCTTTCTTTCTTTCCATCTTTCTATCTTTCTTCCTTTCTAATTTTCATTCTTTCTGTCTTTTTTTCTTTCTTTCTTTCCTCCTTTGTTTCTTTCTTTTTTTCTTTCTTACTTTTTTCTATCTTTCTATCGCTCTTTGCATCTTTCTATTTTTCTTTGTTTCTTTCTTTCTAACGTTCTATGTATCTTTCTATTTTTCTCTCTTTCTTTCTGTCTTTCGTTGTTATTTTCTTTCTTTGTTTCTTTCTTTCTTTCTATCTTTCTTTCTTTCTTTCCTTCTTTCTTAGTGTCTTTCTCTATTCCTCTCTTCCGCTCTTTCTTTCATTCCTTGTTTCTTCCTATCTTTGTGTTTTCTTTCTTGCTTTCTTTCTTCCTTTCTTCCTTTCCTTCCTTGTTTCTTTCCTTCTTTCTTCCTTTGTTTCTTCTTTCTTTCTTTTTTTCTTTCTTTCTTTCTTTCTTCCATTCTTTCTTTGTTTCTTTCTTTCTTGCTGTCTTTCTTTCTATCTTTCTTTCCTTCTTACTTTCTTTCTTTCCTTCTTTCTTTCTTTCTATCTTTCTTTCTTTGTTTCTCGCCTACTTTCTTCCTTTCTTTCTGTCTTTCTTTGTTTTTTTCTTTCTCTCTTTCTTTCTTTCTTTCTTTCTTTCTTTCTTTCTTTCTTTTTTTCTTTCTTTCTTTCTTTCTTTCTTTCTTTCTGTCTTTCTTTGTTCCTATCTTTCTTTCCTTCTTACTTTCTTTCTTTCTTTCTTTCCTTCTTTCTTTCTTTCTAGCTTTCTTTCTTTCTCTCACTCTTTCTTCCTTTCTTTTTTCCTTTTATGTTTCTTTCCTTTTTTCTTTCTTTTTTCTTCCTTTCTTTCTTTCTCTCTTTCCTTCTATCTTTCTTTCTTTCAATCTTTCTTTCTCTCCTTCTCTCTTACTCTCCTCCTCTCTTTCTCTCTTTCTTTCTTTCTTTGTTTAGCTTTTTCTTTCTTTCTTTCTTCCTCTCTTTCTTTCTTTCTTCTTTTCTTTCTTTCCTTATTTCTTTCTTCCTTTGTTTCTTTGTTGCTATTTTTCTTTTTTTGTTTATTTCCGTCGTCCTTTGTTTCTTTCTTTCATTCTTGCTTTCTTTTTTTCTTTCTTTCTTTCATTCATTTTTTCTTTCTTTCTGAATTTGACTCTTCCTTTTTTCCTGTCTTTCCCTCTTTCTTTCTTTCTTTCTTTCTTTCTTCCTTTCTATCTTTCTTTCTATCTTTATTTATTTCTTACTCTCTTTCTTTCCTTCTTTCTTTCTTCCTTTCTTTGTCTTCGTTCCCATCTTTCTTGCTTTCTTTCTCTCTTCCTCTCTTCTTCTCTTTCTTTCTTTGCTTCTTTCTTTCCTTCCTTCTTTCTTTCTTTGTTTGATTCTTTCTTTTTTTCTGTCTATCTTTCGTTCTTTCTTCCTTTGTATCTTTCATTCTTCCGGTCTTTTTTTCTTTCTTTCTTCCTCTCTTTTTCTTTCTTTCTTTCTTTCTTTCTTTCTTTCTATCTTTCGCTCTATCTTTCTTTCCTCCTTCCTTAGTTTCTTTCTTTCTTTCCTTCTTTCATTTTTTCTTTCCTTCTATCTTTCTTTCTTTCCTTCCTTCTTTCTTTCTGTCTTTCTTTCTTCCTTTCTTTCTTTCTTTCTTTCTGTCTTTCTTTGTTCCTATCTTTCTTTCCTTCTTACTTTCTTTCTTTCCTTCTTTCTTTGTTTCTATCTTTCTTTCTTTCTCTCATTCTTTCTTCCTTTCTTTCTTTTTTCCTTTTATGTTTCTTTCCTTTTTTCTTTCTTTTTTCTTCCTTTCTTTCTTTCTTTCTCTCTTTTCTTCTATCTTTCTTTCTTTCAATCTTTCTTTCTCTCTTTCTCCCTTACTCTCTTCCTCTCTTTCTCTCTTTCTTTCTTTCTTTCTTTGTTTAGCTGTTTCTTTCTTTCTTCCTCTCTTTCTTTCATTCTTCTTTTCTTTCTTTCCTTCTTTCTTTCTTCCTTTGTTTCTTTCTTGCTATTTTTCTTTCTTTGTTTCCTTCCTTCGTCCTTTGTTTCTTTCTTTCTTGCTTTCTATTTTTCTTTCTTTCATTCATTTTTTCTTTCTTTCTTTCCTTATTTCTTTCTTTCTGAATTTTACTCTTCCTTTCCTCCTGTCTTTCACTCTTTCTTTCTTTCTTTCTTTCTTTCTTTCTTTCTTTCTTTCTTTCTTTCTTTCTTTCTTTCTTTCTTTCTTTCTTTCTTTCTTCCTTTCTATCTTTCTTTCTATCTTTATTTATTTCTTACTCTCTTTCTTTCCCTCTTTCTTTCTTCCTTTCTTTGTCTTCGTTCCCATCTTTCTTTCTTTCTCTCTTCCTCTCTACTTCTCTTTCTTTCTTTGCTTCTTTGTTTGATTCTTTTTTTTCTGTCTATCTTTCTTTCTTTCTTCCTTTCTATCTTTCACTCTTCCGGTCTTTTTTTCTTTCTTTCTTTCTTCCTTTCTTTTTTCTTTCTTTCTTCCTTTCTTTCTTTCTTTCTATCTTTCCCTCTATCTTTCTTTCCATCTTTCTTCCTTCCTTAGTTTCTTTCTTTCTTTCCTTCTTTCATTCTTTCGTTCCTTCTATCCTTCTTTCTTTCCTTCCTTCTTTCTTTCTGTCTTTCTTTCTTTCTTTCTTCCTTTCTTTCTTTCTTTCTTTCTTTCTATCTTTCTTTCTTTCTTTCTTTCTTTCTTTCTGTCTTCTCTCTTACTTTCTTCCTTTCTTTCTGTCTTACTTTGTTTTTTTGTTTGTTTCTTTCTTCCTTCTTTCTTTCCTTGTTTCTTTCTTTCTATCTTTCTTTCTTCCTTTCTTTCTTTTTTCTTTATATGTTTCTTTTTTCTTTCTTCCTTCCTTTCTTTCTTTCTTTCTTTCTTCCTTTCTTTCTTCTTTCTTTCTTTCTTTGAATCCTTCTTTCCTTCTTTCTTCCTTTCTTTCTTTGTTACTTTCTTTCCTTCCTACGTTCTTTGTTTCTATCTTTCTATCTTTCCATCCTTCTTTCTGTCTTTCTTCCTTTCTTTCCTTCTTTCTTTTTATTTCTTTCTTCCTCTCTTTCTTTCTTTCTTTCTTACCTACTTACTTTCTTTCTTTCTATCTTTCTATCTTTCGTTATTTCCTTCTTCCTTTCTTTCTTTGTTACTTTCTTTCTTTCTTTCGTTCTTTGTTTCTATCTTTCTATCTTTCTTTCCTTCTTTCTTTCTTTTTTCTTCCTTTCTTTCCTTCTTTCTTTCTCATTCTTTCTTTCTTTCTATCTTTCTATCTTTCATTCTTTCTTTCTTTGTATCTTTCTTTCTTTCCTTCCTTCTTTCTTACTGTCTTTTTTTCTTCCTTTCTTTCTTTTCTTTATTTCTTTTTTTCCTTCTTCCTTTCTTTCTTTGTTTCTTTCTATCTTTCTTTCTTCCTTTCTTTCTTTCTTTGTTTCTTTCTTTCGTTCTTCCTTTCTTTCTTTGCTTCTTTCTTTTTTCTTTCTTTTTTGTTTCTTTTTTTCTATCTTGCTCTGCTTCCTTCTCTCTTCCTTTCTTTCTTGCTTTCTTTCTTTCTTTCTTTCTTTCTTTCTTTCTTTCTGTCTGTCTTTCTTTCTTTGTTTCTATCTATCTCTCTTTCCTTCTTTCTTCCTTTCTTTGTTACTTTCATTCTTTCTTTCGTTCTTTGTTTCTATCTTTCTATCTTTCTTTCCTTCTTTCTATCTTTCTTTCTTTCTTTCTTTCTTTATGTCTTTCTCTCTTCCTCTCTTTCTCTCTTTCTTTCATTCTTTCTTTCTTCCTCTCTTTCTTTTTTCTTTCTTTCCTTCTTTCTTTCCTTCTCTCTTCCTTTCTTACTTCGTTTTTTCCTTCTTTCTTTCTTCCTTGCTTTCTTTCATACGTTCTGTCGTTCTTTCTTCCTTTCTTTCTTACTTTCTTTCTTTCTTTCCTTCTTTTATTCGTTCTTTCTATCCTTCATTCCTTCTTTCTTCCTTTCTTCCATTCTTTCTTTCTTTCTTTCCTTCTTTCTTTCTTTCTTTCTGTCTTTCTTTCTATCTTTCTTCCTTTCTTTCTTTTCTTTCTTTTTTGCTTTTTTTTCTTTCTTTCTTTCTATCTTTCTTTTATTCTTTCTTTCTTTCTGTCTTTCTTTCTTTACTTTTTTCTTCCTTTCTTTCTAGCGTTCTTTCTATCTTTATTTCTTTCTTTCTTACCTTCTTTCCCTCTTTCTTTCTTCCTTTCTTTGTGTCTTCCTTTCTTTCTTTCTTTCTCTCTTTCGCTCTTCCTCTCTTCTTCTCTTTCTTTCTTTCTTTCTATGTTTCTTTCTTTCTTTCTTTCTATCTTCCTTTCCTTCTTTCTTCCTTCGTTGTTTCCTTCTTTCTTTCTTTTTCTCTCTCTCTGTTAGTTTCTTTCTTTCTTTCTTTCTTCCTTTCTTCCTTTTTTTCTTTCTTTCTGTCTTTCTTTGTTTCTATCTTTCTTTCCTTCTTACTTTCTTTCTTTCTTTCCTTCTTTCTTTCTATCTTTCTTTCTTTCTCTCTTTCTTTCTTCCTTTCTTTCTTCCTTTCTGTCTTTTTTTTCTTTCTTTCCTTTTTTCTTTCTTATTTCTTCCTTTCTTTCTTTCTCTCTTTCCTTCTTTCTTTCTTTCATTCTTTCTTTCTGTCTTTCTCTCTTACTCTCTTCCTCTCTTTCTCTCTTTCTTTCATTCTTTCTTTCTTTAGCTGTTTCTTTCGTTCTTCGTCTCTTTCTTTCTTTCTTCTTTTCTTTCTTTCCATCTTTCTTTCTTTGTTTCTTTCTTGCTATTTTTCTTTCTTTGTTTCCTTCCTTCGTCCTTTGTTTCTTTCTTTCTTGCTTTCTTTTTTTCTTTCTTCTTTCATTTATTTTTTCTTTCTTTCTGAATTTCACTCTTCCTCTCTTCCTGTCTTTCCCTCTTTCTTTCTTTCTTCCTTTCTATCTTTCTTTCTATCTTTATTTATTTCTTACTCTCTTTCTTTCTCTCATTCTTTCTTCCTTTCTGTGTCTTCGTTCCCATCTTTCATTCTTCCGGTCTTTTTTTCTTTCTTTCTTTCTTTCCTTCTATCTTTCTTTCTTCCTTTCTTTGCTTTTTCTTTCTATGTTTCTTTCTTTCTTCCTTTCTTTCTCTCTTTCTTTTTTCATTCTTTCTATCTTTCTTTCCTGCCTTCTTTCTTCCTTTCTTTCTTGCTTTCTTTCTTTATGTCTGTCTGTCTTTCTTTCTTTCTTTCTTTCTTTCTTTCTTTCTTTCTATCTTTCTTTCCTTCTTTCTTCCTTTCTTTGTTACTTTCTTTCCTCCTTTCGTTCTTTGTTTCTATCTTTCTATCTTTCCTTCCTTCTTTCTTTCTTTTTTCTTCCCTTCTTTCCTTCATTCTTTTTATTTCTTTCTTCCTCTCTTTCTTTCTTGCTTTCTTTCTTACTTTCTTTCTATCTTTCTTTTATTCTATCCTTTTTTCTTTGTAACTTTCTTTCTGTTTTCCTTTCCTTCTTTCTTTCTTTCGTCCTTTGTTTCCTTGTTTGTTTCTTTCTTTCTTTCTGTCTTTCCTTCTTTCTTCCTATCTTTCTTTCCTTCCTTCTTTCTATCTTTCGTTACTTCTTTCTTTCTCTATTTCTCTCAACCTCTCTTCCTCTCTTTCTTTCTTTCTCTCTTTCTTTCTTTCTTTCTCTCTTTCTTTCTTTCTATCTTTCTATCTTTCGTTCTTTCTTCCTTCCTTTCTTTCTTTGTTACTTTCTTTCTTTCTTTCTTTTTTGTTTCTATCTTTCTATCCTTCTTTCTTTCTTGCTTTCTTTCTTTCTTTGTTTCCTTCTATCTTTTTTCTTCCTTTCTTTCCTTCTTTCTTTCTGTCTTTCTTTCTTTCTTTCTATCTTTCTATCTTTCATTCTTTCTTTCTTTCTTTCTTTCTTCCTTTCTGTTTTCTCTCTTACTTTCTTCCTTTTTTCTCTCTTTGTTAGCTTGTTTGTTTGTTTGTTTCTTTCTTTCTTTCTTTCTTTCTTTCTGTCTTTCCCTCCTCCGTACTTCTTCTCTTTACATCTTTCTTTCTTTCTTTCTTTCTTCCGTCCTTTCTTTCTTTCTTTCTTTCTTTCTTTCTTTCTTTCTTTTATTCTTTCTTTCTTTCTCTCTTCCTCTCTTTCTCTCTTTCTTTCATTCTTTCTTTCTTTCGCTCTCTCTTTCTTACTTGCTATCTTTCTTTCTTTCTTTCTCTCTTTCTTTCTTTCTATCTTTCTATCTTTCGTTTTTTCTTCCTTCCTTTCTTTGTTACTTTCTTTCTTTCTTTCTTTTTTGTTTCTATCTTTCTATCCTTCTTTCTTTCTTGCTTTCTTTCTTTCTTTGTTTCCTTCTTTCTTTTTTCTTCCTTTCTTTCCTTCTTTCTTTCTGTCTTTCTTTCTTTCTTTCTATCTTTCTATCTTTCATTCTTTCTTTCTTTCTTTCTTTCTTTCTTCCTTTCTGTTTTCTCTCTTACTTTCTTCCTTTTTTCTCTCTTTGTTAGCTTGTTTGTTTGTTTGTTTGTTTGTTTCTTTCTTTCTTTCTGTCTTTCCCTCCTCCGTACTTCTTCTCTTTACATCTTTCTTTCTTTCTTCCGTCCTTTCTTTCTTTCTTTCTTTCCTTCTTTCTTTCTTTCTCTCTTCCTCTCTTTCTCTCTTTCTTTCATTCTTTCTTTCTTTCGCTCTCTCTTTCTTACTTGCTATCTTTCTTTCTTTCTTTCTCTCTCTCTTTCTTTCTTTCTTTCTTTATATCTTTCTTTCTTTCTTCCTTCCTTCCTTTCTTTCTTTCTTTCCTTCTTTCTCTCTTTCTCTCTCTCTCTTCCTCTCTTTCTCTCTTTCTTTCATTCTTTCTTTCTTACTATCTTTAGTTCATTCTTTCTTCCTTAGTTTCTTTCTCTCTTTATTTCCTTCTTTCTTTCTTTCTTTCTCCCTTCCTCTCTTTCTTTCATTCTTTCTTTCTTTCTTTCTTACTTTCTTTAGTTCATTCTTTCTTTCCTTCTTTCTTTCTTTCTTTCTTTCTTTCTTTCTTTCTTTCTTTCTTTCTTTCTTTCTTTCTTTCTGTATTTCTTTCCTTCTTTCCCTCTTTATTTCTTTCTTTCTTTCCTTCCTTCTTTCATTCTTTGTATGTTTCTTTCTTTCTTTTTTCTTTCTTTCTTTCGTTCTTTCTTTCTTTCTTTGTGCCTTTCTTCCTTTCTTCCTTTCATTCTTTCTTCCTTTCTTTCTTTGTTTCTTTCTGTCTTTCTTTCTTCCTATCTTTGTTTCCTTCCTTCTTTCTATCTTTCGTTACTTCTATCCTAGTTCCATTCTTTCTCTATTTCTGTCTTCCTCTCTTTCTTTCATTCTTTCTCTCTTTCTACCTTTCTTTCCTTCTTTCTTTCTTTGTTTCCTTCTTCCTTTCTTTCTTTCCTTCATTCTTTCTTTCTTTCTTTCTTTCTTTCTTTCTTTCTTTCTTTCTACCTTTCTTTCCTTCTTTCTTTTTTTCTTTCTTTGTTTCTTTCTTTCTTTCGTTCTTTCTTTCTATCTTTCTTTCCTTGTTTCTTCCTTTCTTTCTTTCTTTCTGGCTTTCTTTGTTTCTCTCTTCCTCTCTTCTTTCTTGCTTTCTTTCTTTGTTTCTTTCTTTCCTTACTTCTTTCTTTGTTTCTTTCTTGCTATTTTTGTTTCTTTCTCCCTTTCTTTCTCCCTTTCTTTCTTTCTTTCTTTCTTTCTTCCTTCCTTCCTTTCTGTCTTTCTTTGTTTCTTTGTTTCTATCTTTCTTTCTTTGCCTCTTTCTTTCTTTCTTCCTTTTTGTCTTTCTCTCTTCCTCTCTTTCTCTCTTTCTTTCATTCTTTCTTCCTTTCCTTCTTTGTTTCTTTCTTACTTGCCTTCTTACTTGCTTTCTTCCTTTCATTCTTTCTTTCGTTCCCTCTTTCTTTCTTTTTTTCTTTCTTTCTTTCTTCCTCTCTTATTTCTCTCTTTCTTTCTTCCCTTCTTTCTGTCTTTCTTTGTTTGTTCGTTTGTTTGTTTCTTTCCTTCTTCCTGTTTTCTCTCTTTCTTTCTTACTTGCTTTCTTTCTTTTTTTTCTTTCTTTTTCTCTCCTTCTTTCTTTCCTTCTTTCCCTCTTTCTTTCTTTCTTACTTGCTTTCTTTCTTTCCTTCTTTCTTTCTAGCCTGCTTTCTTTCTTTCTTTCTATCTTTCTGTATTTCTTTCTTTCTTTCTCTCTTTCATTCTTCCTCTCTTCCTCTCGTTCTTTCTTTCTTTGTTTCTTTGTTTCCTTTTTTCCTTCTTTCTTTGCTTGTTTGTTTCTTTCTTTCTATCTTTCTTTCTTTCTTCCTTTCTTTCTTTTCTTTCTTTTTTTCAGTCTTTCTTTCTTTCTCTCTTTCTTTCTTCCTTTCTTTCTGTCTTCCTTTCTTTCTTTCTTTCTCTCTTTCTCTCTTCCTCTCTTCTACTCTTTCTTCCTTTCTTTCTTTCTTTCTATGTTTCTTTCTTTCTTCCTTTTTTAATTTTCCTTCTTTCTGTCTGATTTTCTTTCTTTCTTTTTTCCTTTCTTTCTTTCTTTCTATCTTTCTTTCTTTCTTTCTTCCGTCCTTTCTTTCTTTCTTTCCTTCTTTCTTTCTTTCTCTCTTCCTCTCTTTCTCTCTTTCTTTCATTCTTTCTTTCTTTCGCTCTCTCTTTCTTACTTGCTATCTTTCTTTCTTTCTCTCTTTCTTTCTTTCTTTATATCTTTCTTTCTTTCTTCCTTCCTTCCTTTCTTTCTTTCCTTCTTTCTTTCTTTCTCTCTCTCTTCCTCTCTTTCTCTCTCTCTTTCATTCTTTCGTTCTTTCTTTCTTACTTTCTTTAGTTCATTCTTTCTTCCTTAGTTTCTTTCTTTCTTTATTTCCTTCTTTCTTTCTTTCTTTCTCCCTTCCTCTCTTTCTTTCATTCTTTCTTTCTTTCTTTCTTTCTTACTTTCTTTAGTTCATTCTTTCTTTCCTTCTTTCTTTCTTTCTTTGTTTCTTTCTTTCTTTCTTTCTTTCTGTATTTCTTTCCTTCTTTCCCTCTTTATTTCTTTCTTTCTTTCCTTCCTTCTTTCATTCTTTGTATCTTTCTTTCTTTCTTCCTTTCTTTCTTTTTTCTTTCTTTCTTTCGTTCTTTCTTTCTTTCTTTGTGCCTTTCTTTCTTTCTTCCTTTCATTCTTTCTTCCTTTCTTTCTTTGTTTCTTTCTGTCTTTCTTTCTTTCTTCCTATCTTTGTTTCCTTCCTTCTTTCTATCTTTCGTTACTTCTATCCTAGTTCCATTCTTTCTCTATTTCTCTCTTCCTCTCTTTCTTTCATTCTTTCTCTCTTTCTACCTTTCTTTCCTTCTTTCTTTCTTTGTTTCTTTCTTCCTTTCTTTCTTTCCTTCATTCTTTCTTTCTTTCTTTCTTTCTTTCTTTCTACCTTTCTTTCCTTCTTTCTTTTTTTCTTTCTTTGTTTCTTTCTTTCTTTCGTTCTTTCTTTCTATCTTTCTTTCCTTGTTTCTTCCTTTCTTTCTTTCTGTCTTTCTTTGTTTCTCTCTTCCTCTCTTCTTTCTTGCTTTCTTTCTTTGTTTCTTTCTTTCCTTACTTCTTTCTTTGTTTCTTTCTTTCTATTTTTATTTCTTTCTCCCTTTCTTTCTCCCTTTCTTTCTCTCTTTCTGTCTTTCTTCCTTCCTTCCTTTCTGTCTTTCTTTGTTTCTTTGTTTCTATCTTTCTTTCTTTGCCTCTTTCTTTCTTCCTTTTTGTCTTTCTCTCTTCCTCTCTTTCTCTCTTTCTTTCATTCTTTCTTCCTTTCCTTCTTTGTTTCTTTCTTACTTGCCTTCTTACTTGCTTTCTTCCTTTCATTCTTTCTTTCTTTCCCTCTTTCTTTCTTTTTTTCTTTCTTTCTTTCTTCCTCTCTTATTTCTCTGTTTCTTTCTTCCCTTCTTTCTGTCTTTCTTTGTTTGTTCGTTTGTTTGTTTCTTTCCTTCTTCCTGTTTTCTCTCTTTCTTTCTTACTTGCTTTCTTTCTTTTTTTTCTTTCTTTTTCTCTCCTTCTTTCTTTCCTTCTTTCCCTCTTTCTTTCTTTCTTACTTGCTTTCTTTCTTTCTTTCCTTCTTTCTTTCTAGCCTGCTTTCTTTCTTTCTTTCTATCTTTCTGTCTTTCTTTCTTTCTTTCTCTCTTTCATTCTTCCTCTCTTCCTCTCGTTCTTTCTTTGTTTCTTTGTTTCCTTTTTTCCTTCTTTCTTTGCTTGTTTGTTTCTTTCTTTCTATCTTTCTTTCTTCCTTTCTTCCTTTTCTTTCTTTTTTTCAGTCTTTCTTTCTTTCTCTCTTTCTTTCTTCCTTTCTTTCTGTCTTCCTTTCTTTCTTTCTTTCTCTCTTTCTCTCTTCCTCTCTTCTACTCTTTCTTCCTTTCTTTCTTTCTTTCTTTCTATGTTTCTTTCTTTCTTCCTTTCTAATTTTCCTTCTTTCTGTCTGATTTTCTTTCTTTCTTTTTTCCTTTCTTTCTTTCTTTTTTTCTATCTTTCTTTCATTCTTTCTATCTTTCTGTCCTTCTTTCTTCCTTCCTTGTTTCTTTCTTTGTTTCCTTCTTTCTTTCTATATTTCCTTCTATCTTTGTTTGTTTGTTTGTTTGTTTCTGTCTTTCTATCTTTCTCTATTCCTTTCTTCCTTTGTTTCTGTCTTTCTTTGTTTCTTTCTTTCTATCTTTCCTTCTTTCTTTCTTTCTTTCTTGCTTTCTTTCTTTCTTTCTTTCTTTCTGTCTTTCTCTCTTCCTCTCTTCCTTTCTTTCTCTCTTTCTTTCATTCTTTCTTTCTTCCTCTGTTTCTTTTTTCTGTCTTTATTTCTTACTTTCTTTCTTTCTCTTTCTTTTCTCTTTCTTTCTTCCTTTCTTTCTGTCTTTCTTGGTTTCTTTCTTTCTTCCTTTGTTTCTGTCTTTCTTTGTTTCTTTCTTTGTTTCTTTCTTTCTATCTTTCCTTCTTTCTTTCTTTCTTTCTTTCTGTCTTTCTCTCTTCCTCTCTTTCTCTCTTTCTTTCATTCTTTCTTTCTTCCTCTGTTTCTTTTTTCTTTCTGTCTTTCTTACTTTCTTTCTTTCTCTTTCTTTTCTCTTTCTTTCTTCCTTTCTTTCTGCCTTTCTTGGTTTCTTTCGTTCTTTTTTTGTTTCTTTTTCTTTCCTTTTTTCTTCCTTTCTTTTTTCTCTCTTTCCTTCTTCCTTTCTTTCTCTCTTTGTTTGTTTGTTTGTTTGTATGTTTGTTTGTTTCTTTCTTTCTTGCTTTCTTTCTGTCTTTCTTTGTTTCTTTCTTTTTTTGTTTCTTTCTTTCTATCTTTCTTTCTATCTTTTTTTCTTTCTTTCCCTCTTGGTTTCTTTCCTTCTTCCTTCCTTTCTTTCTTTCTTTCTTTTTGTCTTTCTCTCTTCCTCTCTTCCTCTCTTTCTTTCATTCTTTCTTTCTTTCCTTCTTTCTTTCTTTCTTACTCTCCTTCTTACTTGCTTTCTTTCATTCTTTCTTTCCTTCCCTCTTTCTTTTTTCTCTCTTTCTTTGTTCCCTTCTTTGTGTCTTTCTTTATTTGTTTGTTTCTTTCTTTCTTTCCTTCTCTCTTTCTTCCTGTTTTCTCTCTTTCTTTCTTACTTGCTTTCTTTGTTTCTTTCTTTCTTTCTTTCTTTCTTTCCTTCTTTCTATCTCTCATTCTTTCTTTCCTTCTTTCCCTCTTTCTTTCTTTCTTTCCTTCTTTCTTTCTTTCTTTCTTATTTTCTTTCTTCTTTTCATTTTCCTCTCTTTCTTGCCTGAGTTTCTGTCTTTCTTTGTATGTTTCATTCTTTCTTTCTGTATTTTTTTCTTTCTTTCTGTCTTTCTTTCTTTGTTTCTTTCTGTCTATTCCCCGTCCATACTTCCTCTCTTTCCCTCTTTCTTTCATTCTTTCTTTCTTTCCCTCTTTGTTTCTTTCTTACTTGATATCTTTCTTTCTATCTTTCTTTCTTTCTTCCTTCCTTTTTTTCTTTCTGTCTTTCTTTGTTTCCTTCTCTCTTTCTTTCTCTCTTCCTCTCTTACTCTCCTTCTCTCTTTCTCTCTTTGTTTCATTCTTTCTTTCTTACTTTCTTTCATTATTTCATTCTTTCTTTCTTTATTTCTTTTTGTCTTTCTTTCTTTCATTCTTTATTTCTTTCTTTCTTCCTTTCTTTTTTCTCTCTTTCTTTCTTACTTTTTTTTCTTGTTCTTTGTTTTTATCTTTCTTTCTATCTTTATTTCCTTGTTTCTTTCTTTCTTCGTTTCTTTCCTTCCTTCTTTCTTTCTTTCTTTGTATCTTTCTTTCTTTCTTTCTTTGTGACTTTCTTTCTTTCTTCCTTTCATTCTTTCTAACTTTCTTTCTTTCAGTCTTTCTTTCTTTCTTTCTTCCTTTCTTTGCTTCTTTCTTTCTTTCTTTCTTTCTTTCTTTCTTTGTGACTTTCTTTCTTCCTTTCATTCTTTCTAACTTTCTTTCATTCTTTCTTTCTTTCTTTCTTTCTTTCTTTCTGTCTATTCCCCATCCATACTTCCTCTCTTTCCCTCTTTCTTTCATTCTTTCTTTCTTTCCCTCTTTGTTTCTTTCTTACTTGATATCTCTCTTTCTTTCTATCTTTCTTTCTTTCTTCCTTCCTTTTTTTCTTTCTGTCCTTCTTTCTTTCTTTCCTTCTCTCTTTCTTTCTCTCTTCCTATCTTACCCTCCTTCTCTCTTTCTTTCTTTCTTTCATTCTTACTTTCTTTCTTTATTTCATTCTTTCTTTCTTTATTTCTTTTTGTCTTTCTTTCTTTCATTCTTTTTTTCTCTTTCTTTGTTTCTATCTTTCTTTCTATCTTTATTTCCTTGTTTCTTTCTTTCACCGTTTCTTTCCTTCTTTCTTTCTTTCTTTGTATCTTTCTTTCTTTCTTTGTGACTTTCTTTCTTTCTTCCTTTTATTCTTTCTAACTTTCTTTCTTTCAGTCTTTCTTTCTTTCTTTCTTTCTTTCTTTCTACCTTTCTTTCCTTCTTTCTTTCTTTCTTTCTTTCTTTCTTTCTTTGTGCTTTTTTTTCTTCCTTTCATTCTTTCTAACTTTCTTTCATTCTTTCTTTCTTTCTTTCTTTCTTTCTACCTTTCTTTCCTTCTTTCTTTCTTTGTTTCTTTCTCTCTTTCTTTCATTCTTTCTTCCTTTCCTTCTTTGTTTCTTTCTTACTTGCCTTCTTACTTGCTTTCTTCCTTTCATTCTTTCTTTCTTTCCCTCTTTCTTTTTTTTTTTCTTTCTTTCTTTCTTCCTCTGTTATTTCTCTCTTTCTTTCTTCCCTTCTTTCTGTCTTTCTTTGTTTGTTCGTTTGTTTGTTTCTTTCCTTCTTCCTGTTTTCTCTCTTTCTTTCTTACTTGCTTTCTTTCTTTTTTTTCTTTCTTTTTCTCTCCTTATGTCTATCCTTCTTTCCCTCTTTCTTTCTTTCTTACTTGCTTTCTTTCTTTCCTTCTTTCTTTCTATCTTTCTTTCTATCTTTGTTTGTTTGTTTGTTTGTTTGTTTCTGTCTTTCTATCTTTCTCTATTTCTTTCTTCCTTTGTTTCTGTCTTTCTTTGTTTCTTTCTTTCTATCTTTCCTTCTTTCTTTCTTTCTTTCTTTCTTTCTTTCTTTCTTTCTGTCTTTCTCTCTTCCTCTCTTCCTGTCTTTCTCTCTTTCTTTCATTCTTTCTTTCTTCCTCTGTTTCTTTTTTCTGTCTTTCTTTCTTACTTTCTTTCTTTCTCTTTCTTTTCTCTTTCTTTCTTCCTTTCTTTCTGTCTTTCTTGGTTTCTATGTTTCTTCCTTTGTTTCTGTCTTTCTATGTTTCTTTCTTTCTATCTTTCCTTCTTTCTTTCTTTCTGTCTTTCTCTCTTCCTCTCTTTCTCTCTTTCTTTCATTCTTTCTTTCTTCCTCTGTTTCTTTTTTCTTTCTTTCTTACTTTCTTTCTTCCTCTTTCTTTTCTCTTTCTTCCTTTCTTTCTCTCTTTCTTGGTTTCTTTCGTTCTTTCTTTGTTTCTTTTTCTTTCCTTCTTTCTTACTTTCTTTTTTCTCTCTTTCCGTCTTCCTTTCCTTCTCTCTTTGTTTGTTTGTTTGTTTGTTTGTTTGTTTCTTTCTTTCTTTCTTGCTTTCTTTCTGTCTTTCTTTGTTTCTTTCTTTCTTTGTTTCTTTGTTTCTATCTTTCTTTCTATCTTTCTTTCTTTCTTTCCCTCTTGGTTTCTTTCTTTCCTCCTTTCCCTCTTTCTTTCTTTCTTACTTGCTTTCTTTCTTTCCTTCTTTCTTTCCAGCCTGTTTTCTTTCTTTCTTTCTTTCTTTCTATCTTTCTGTCTTTCTTTCTTTCTCTCTTTCATTCTTCCTCTCTTCCTCTCGTCCTTTCTTTCTTTCTTTGTTTCTTTGTTTCCTTCTTTCCTTGTTTCTTTTTGGTTGTTTGTTTGTTTCTTTCTTTCTATCTGTCTTTCTTTCTTCCTTTCTTTCTTTTCTTTCTTTTGTCAGTCTTTCTTTCTTTCTTTCTCTCTTTCTTTCTTCCATTCTGTCTGTCTTCCTTTCTATCTTTCTTTCTTTCTTTCTCTCTTCCACTCTTCTACTCTTTCTTCCTTTCTTTCTTTCTTTCTTTCTTTCTTTCTATGTTTCTTTCATTCTTCCTTTCTAATTTTCCTTCTTTCTGTCTGATTTTCTTTCTTTCTTTTTTCCTTTCTTTCTTTCTTTCTTTCTTTTTTTCTATGTTTCTTTCTTCCTTTCTTCCTTTCTTTCCTTCTTTCTTTCTTTCGTTCTTTCTTTCTTTCTTTCTTTTTGTCTTTCCTTCTTTCTTCTCTTTTCCTTTCTTCCTTTCTTTCTTTCCTTCCTTCTTTCTTTCTTTCTTTCTACTTTCTTTCCTTCTTTCTTTCTTTCTTTGTTTCTTTCTTCGTTTGTTTGTTTCTTTCTTTCTTTCTTCCTTTCTTTCCTTCTTTCTTTCGTTCTTTCTTTCATTCTTTTTGTCTTTCCTTCGTTCTTCTTTTTTCCTTTCTTCCTTTCTTTCTTTCCTTCTTTCTTTCTTTCTTTCTTTATACTTTCTTTCCTTCTTTCTTTCTTTCTTTCTTTCGTTCTTTCGTTCTATCTTTCTTTCCTTCTTCCTTCCTTTCGTTCTTTCTTTCTCTCTTTCTTTCTTCCTTTTTTCTGTCTTTCTTTGTTCCTTTCTTTCCATGTTTCTTTCTTTCTATCTTTCTTTCTTTGCCTCTTTCTTTCTTTCTTTTAGCGTTCTCTCTTCCTCTCTTTCTCTCTTTCTTTCCTTCTTTCTTTCTTACTTGCCTTCTTACTTGTTTTCTTTCTTTCATTCTTTGTTTCTTTCCCTCTTTCTTTTTTCTGTCTTTCTTTGTTCCCTTCTTTGTGTCTTTCTTTGCTTGTTTGTTTGTTTCTTTCTTTCCTTCTTTCTTTCTTTTATTTCTTTCTTCCTGTTTTCTCTCTTTCTTTCTTTCTTTCTTTCCTACTTGCTCCCTTTCTTTCTTTCTTTCTATCTCTCATTCTTTCATTCCATTTTTCCTTCTTTCTTTCTTACTTGCTTTCTTTCATTCTTTCTTTCTATCTTTCTTTCTTCATTTCTTTCTTTCTTTCTTTCTTTCTTTCTATCTCTCTTCCTCTCTTTCTCTCTTTCTTTCATTCTTTCTTTCTTTCTTTCTTACTTTCTTTCTTTCTTTCTTTCTTTCTATCTATCTATCTTTCTTTCTTTCCTTCTTTCTTTCTTTCTTTCTTCCTTTCTTTTGTTTTTCTTCGTTTCTTTCTTTCTTCCTTTCTTTGTATCTATCTCTCTTTGTATCTTTATTTCCTTGTTTCTTTCTTTCTTTCTGTCTTACTTTCTTTCCTTCCTTCTTTCTTGCTTTGTGTCTTTCTTTGCTTCTTTCCTTCTTTTTTCTTTCTTTCTTTCTTTCGTTCCTTCTTTCTCTGTTTCTGACTTTCTTTCTTTCTTTTTTTCCATCTTTATTTCTTTCTTGCTATTTTTCTTTTTTTCCTACTTACTCTCTTTCTTTCTTTCTTTCCTTCTTTCTTTCTTTCTTCCTTTCTTTCTTTCTTTCTTTCTTTCTTTCTACCTTTCTTTCCTTCCTCTTTCTCTCTTTCTTTGTTTCTTTCTTTGTTTCTTTCTTTCTTTCGTTCTTTCTTTCTTTCTATCTTTCTTTCCTTATTTCTTCCTTCCTTTCTTTCTTTCTGTCTTTCTTTCTCTCTTTCTCTCTTCTTCTCTTTCTTTATTGCTTTCTTTCTTTATTGCTTTCTTTCTTTCTTTGTTTCTTTCTTTCCTTACTTCTTTCTTTCTTTCCTTCTTTCTTTCTTTCTTTATCCCTTTCCGTCTTTCTTTCTTCCTTTGTTTCTCTTATTCTTGCTTCCTTTCTTTCTGTCTTTCTTTCCTTTTTTCTTTCTTTCTTTATTTCTTTCTACCTTTCTTTCCTTCTTTGTTTCTTTGTTTCTTTCTTTGTTTCTTTCTTTCTTTTTTTGTTCTTTCCTTTGTTCTATCTTTCTTTCCTTCTTTCTTCCTTCCTTCCTTTCTTTCTTTTTTTCTTTCTTTCTTTCTGTCTTTCTCTCTTCTTCTCTTTCTTTATTGCTTTCTTTCTTTGTATCTTTCTTTCCTTACCTCTTTCTTTCTTTCCTTCTTTCTTTCTTTCTCCCTTTCCGTCTTTCTTTCTTTCTTCCTTTGTTTCTTCCTATCTTGATTCCTTTCTTTCTGTCTTTCTTTGTTTCTTTCTTTCTTTGTTTCTTTCTTTCTTTCTGTCTTTCTCTCTTCCTCACTTCCTCTTTTTCTCTCTTTCTTTCATACTTTCATTCTTTCTTCTTTTCTATCTTTCTTACTTGCTTCCTTTCTTTCATTGTTTCCTTCCTTCCCTCTTTCTTTCCTTCTTTCTTTCATTCTTTCTTTCTTTCTATCTCTCTTTCTTCCTTTCTTTCTTTAATTCCCTCTTTCTTTATTTTCTTTCTTTCTTTCAATCTTTCTTTCTTTCTTTGTTTCTTTCTGTCTTTCTTTCTTTCTTGCTATCTTTTTTTCCTTCTTTCTTCCTTTCTTTCTTTCTTTCTTACTTTCTATCTTTCTTGCTTTTTTCCATTTTTTCTTTCTGTCTTTCTTTCTTCCTTTCTTTCTTTCTCTCTTTCTTTCTTACTTTCCTTCTATCTTTCTTTGTTTGTTTGTTTCTTTCTTTCTTTGTTTCAATCTTTTTTGTTCTTTCTTTTTTTCTTTATTGCTTTCTTTGTTTCTTTCTTTCTTTCTGTCTTTCTCTCTTTCTTTAATTCTTTCTTTCTTTCCCTCTTTCTTCCTTTCTTTCTTTCTCTCTTTCTTTCTTCCTTCTTTCTATCTTTCCTTCTTTCTTGCTTTCCATCATTCTTTATTTCTTTCTTTCTTTCTTTCTGTCTTTCTCTCTTCCTCACTTCCTCTCTTTCTCTCTTTCTATCATTCTTTCTTTATTTCCCTCTTTCTTTCTTACTTACCTGCTTTCTTTCTATCTCCCTATCTTTCTTTCCTCATTTCCTTCTTTCTTTCTTTCTTTCTTTCTTTCTGTCTTTCTTTCCTACTTTCTTTCTTTATTTCCTTTTTTCTCTCTTTCTTTCTTCCATTATTTTTGCTCTCTTTCTTTCTTCCTTTCTTTAGTCTTACTTTTTTGTTTTTTTCTTTCTTCGTTTCTATCTTATTTTCTATCTTTATTCCCTTGCTTCTTTCTTTCCTTCTTTCTCTCTTTGTAACTTTCTTTCTTTCTTCTTTTCTTTCTTTCTTGATTTTTCTTTCCTGCTTTCTTTCTTTCTTTCTTTGCTCCTTTCTTTGTTGCTTTCTTTCTTTCTTTCTTCCTTTCTTTCTTTCTTCCTTTCTTTCTTTCTTTCTCTCTTTCTTCCTATCTTTATTTGCTTCTTCTTTCTATCTTTCGTTACTTCTTTCTTTCTTCCATTCTTTCTCTATTCCTCTCTTCCTCTCTTCCTCCCTTTCTTTCATTCTTTCATTCTTTCTTTCTTTCTTTCTTTGTTTCTTTGTTTCTTTCTGTCTTTCGCTCTTCCATACTTCCTCTCTTTCCCTCTTTCTTTCATTTTTTCTTTCTTTCCCTCTTTCTTTCTTTCTTACTTGCTTTCTTTCTTTCTTTCTTTCTTTCTATCTTTCTTTCTTTCTTCCTTCCATTCTTTCTTTCTTTCTTGCTTTCTTTCCTTCTTTCTTTCTTTCGTACTTTTTTTCTTTCTTTCTTTTTGTCTTTCCTTCTTTCTTCTTTTTTCCTTTCTTCCTTTCTTTAATTCCTTGTTTCTTTCTTTCTTTCTATTTTCTTTCCTTCTTTCTTTCTTTCTTTCTTTCTTTTGTTTCTTTGTTTGTTTCTTTCTTTCTTCCTTTCTTTCCTTCTTTCTTAAGTTCTTTCTTTTTGTCGTTCCTTCTTTCTTCTTGTTTCCTTTCTTCGTTTCTTTCTTTCCTTCTTTCTTTCTTTCTTTCTTTCTTTCTATTTTCTTTCTTTCTTTGTTTCTTTCTTTGTTTCTTTGACTGTTTCTTTGTTTCTTTCTTTCGTTCTTTCTTTCTATCTTTCTTTCCTTCTTTCTTGCTTTCATTCTTTCTCTCTTTCTTTCTTCCTTTCTTTGTGTCATTCTTTTTTCCTTTCTTTCTTTGTTTCTTTCTTTCTTGCCTCTTTCTTTTTTTCTTTCTTTCTTTCTTTCTTTCTTTTAGCTTTCTCTCTTCCTCTCTTTCTCTCTTTCTTTCATTCTTTCTTTCATTCCTTCTTTCTTTCTTTCTTACTTGCCTTCTTACTTGCTTTCTTTCTTTCATTCTTTCTTTCTTTCCCTCTTTCTTTTTTCTGTCTTTCTTTGTTCCCGTCTTTGTGTCTTTCTTTGCTTGTTTTTTTTTTCTATCCTTCTTTCTCTCTTTCCTTCTTCCTGTTTTCTTTCTTTCTTTCTTTCTTTCTTTCTTACTTGCTCCCTTTCTTTCTTTCTTTCTTTCTATCTCTCATTCTTTCTTTCCATCTTTTCTTCTTTCTTTCTTACTTGCTTTCTTTCATTCTTTCTTTCTATCTTTCTTTCTTCATTTCTTTCTTTCTTTCTTTCTTTCTTTCTTTCTTTCTATCTCTCTTTCTCTCTTTCTATCTTTGTTTCATTCTTTCTTTCTTTCTTTCTTTCTTCCTTTCTTTTGTCTTTCTTTGTATCTTTCTTTCTTCCTTTCTTTGTTTCTATCTCTCTTTCTATCTTTATTTCCTTGTTCCTTTCTTTCTTTCTTTCTTTCTTTCTTTCTGTTTTACTTTCTTTCCTTCCTTCTTTCTTGCTTTGTATCTTTCTTTCCTTCTTTCTTTCTTTTTTCTTTCTTTCTTTCTTTCTTTCGTTCCTTCCTTCTTTGTTTCTGACGTTCTTTCTTTCTTTTTTTCCATCTTTATTTCTTTCTTGCTATTTTTCTTTTTTTCCTACTTACTCTCTTTCTTTCGTTCTTTCTTTCTTTCTTTCTTTCTTTCCTTCTTTCTTTCTTTCTTTCTTCCTTTCTTTCTTTCCTTCTTTCTTTCTTTCTTTCTTTCTACCTTTTTTCCTTCCTCTTTCTTTCATTCTTTCTTTGTTTCTTTCTTTTTTGTTTCTTTCTTTCGTTCTTTCTTTTTTTCTATCTTTCTTTCCTTCTTCCTTCCTTCCTTTCTTTCTTTCTGTCTTTCTTTCTCTCTTTCTCTCTTCTTCTCTTTCTTTATTGCTTTCTTTCTTTCTTTGTTTCTTTCTTTCCTTACTTCTTTCCTTCTTTCTTTCTTTCTCCCTTTCCATCTTTCTTTCTTTCTTCCTTTGTTTCTCTCTTTCAAGCTTCCTTTCTTTCTGTCTTTCTTTCCTTGTTTCTTTCTTTATTTCTTTCCACCTCTCTTTCCTTCCTTTTTCTTTCTTTGTTACTTTGTTTCTTTCTTTCTTTTTTTCTATCTTTCTTTCCTTCTTTCTTCCTTCCTTCCATTCTTTCCTTCTGTCTTTCTTTCTTTCTCTCTTTCTCTCTTCTTCTCTTTCTTTATTGCTTTCTTTCTTTGTTTGTATCTTTCTTTCCTTACTTCTTT
The DNA here is from genome assembly GCA_030765045.1 of Tenodera sinensis. Lineage (NCBI taxonomy): Eukaryota > Metazoa > Arthropoda > Insecta > Mantodea > Mantidae > Tenodera > Tenodera sinensis. The sequence continues at coordinate 61,085,292 of CM060966.1, read as the reverse complement.
CTTTCCTTCTTTCTTTCTTTCTTTCTGCCTTTCCGTGTTTCTTTCTTTCTTTCTTTCTTTCTTCCTTTGTTTCTCCCTATCTTGCTTCGTTTCTTTCTGTCTTTCTTTGTTTCTGTCTTTCTTTGTTTCTTTCTTTCTTGGTTTCTTTCTTTCTATCTTTCTTTCCTTCCTTCTTTCTATCTTTGTTTCTTTGTTTGTTTGTTTCTTTCTTTCTGTCTTTCTCTCTTCCTCACTTCCTCTCTTTCTCTCTTTCTTTCATGCTTTCGTTCTTTCTTTTTTTCTATCTTTCTTTCCTACTTGCTTCCTTTCTTTCATCGTTTCGTTCCTTCCCTCTTTCTTTGCTTCTTTCTTTCATTCTTTCTTTCTTTCTTTCTATCTCTCTTTCTTTCTTCCTTTCTTTCTTTCATTCCCTCTTTCTTTCTTTCTTTCAATCTTTCTTTCTATCTTTCCTTCTTTTTCTATTTTTTCTTTCTGTCTTTCTTTCTTCCTTTCTTTCTTTCTCTCTTTCATTCTTTCTTACTTTCTATCTTTCTTTGTTTGTTTGTTTCTTTCTTTCTTTGTTTCTTTCTTTCTACCTTTTTTGTTCTTTCTTTCTTTCTTTCTTTCTTTATTGCTGTCTTTCTTTCTGTCTTTCTCTCTTTCTCTCTTTCTTTAATTCTTTCTTTCCCTCTTTCTTTCTTTCTCTCTTTCTTTCTACCTTCTTTCTATCCTTCCTTCTTTCTTCCTTTCCATCATTCTTTATTTCTTTCTTTCTGTCTTTCTCTCTTCCTCACTTCCTCTCTTTCTCTCTTTCTATCATTCTCTCTTTATTTCCCACTTTCTTTCTTACTTACTTGCTTTCTTTCTTTCTTTCTTTCTTTCTTTCTCTCCAGCTTTCTTTCTTTCTTCATTTCTTTCTTTCTTTCTTTCTGTCTTTCTTTCCTACCTTCTTTCTTTCTTTCCTTTCTTCTCTCTTTCTTTCTTCCATTCTTTTTTCTCTCTTTCTTTCTACCTTTCTTTCTGTCTTTCTTTCTTTCTGTTTCTTTCTTTCTTTCCTTCTTTCTTTCCTTTCTTCCTTCTTTCTTTCTTTCTTTCTATCTTTCTTTGTGCCGTTCATTCTTTCTTTTTTCCTTATTTCTTTCTTTCATCCTTTCTTTCTTTCTTTCTTTCTTTCTTTCTTTCTGTCTTTCTTTATTACTTTCTCTCTATCTTTCTTTCTTTCTTTCTTTCTTTCTATATTTCTTTGATATTTCTTTCTTTCTTTCTTTCTTCCTTCCTTTCTTTCTTTCTTTCTTTCTTTCTGTCTCTCTTTATTTTTTTTCTTTCTTTCTTTCTTTCTTTCTTTCTTTCTTTCTTTCTTTCTTTCTCTCTTTCTCTCTTCCTCTCTTCTTCTCTTTCTTTGTTTCTTTCTTTGTTTCTTTCTTGTTCCCTTTTTCTTTCTTTCTTTCTTTCTTTCATTCTTTGTTCCTTTCTTGTTTCCTGCTTCCTTTCTTTCTTTGTTTCTTTCAAGTTTCCTTCTTTCTTTGTTTCTATCTATCTCCCTTTCTCCTTTTCTTTCTTTCATTTTTTCTTTCTTTCTTTCCTGCTTTGTTTCTTGCCTTCTTTCTTACTGTCGTTCTGTCTTTCTGTCTTTCTTTATTTGTTTATATCTTTATTTCTCTCTTTCTTTCTTTCTTTGTTTCTTTTCATCTTTCTTTCTTTCTTCCCTTCTTTCTTCCTTTCCTTCTTTCTTTCTTGCTTTCTTTCCCTCTTGCTTTCCTTCTTTCTTTTTTACTTTCTTTCTTTCTTCCATTCTTTCTGTCTTTATTTCTTTCTTTCTTTCTATCTTTCTTTGCTTCTTTTTTCTTTCCATCTTTCTTTCCTTCTTTCTTTCTTTCTTTCTTTCTTTCTTTCTGTCTTTCTCTCTTCTTCTCTTCCTCTCTTTCTCTCTTTCATTCATTCTTTCTTTCTTTCCTTCTTTCTTTCTTTCTTTCTTTCTTCCATTCTTTCTTTCTTTCTTTCGCTCTTTCTTCCATTCTTTCTTTCTTTCTTTCTTTCTTTCTTTCTTTCTTTCTTCCATTCTTTCTTTCTTTCTTCCTTTCTCTCTTTCTCTCTTTCTTTCTTCCTTTATTTCTATATTTCTTTGTCTCGTTCTCTCTTTCTTTCTTCCTTTCTTTCTCTCTTTCTTTGTTTGTTTGTTTGTTTCTTTCTTTCTTCCTTCCCTTCTTTCTTTCTTTCTTTGTTATTGTCTTTCTTTCTTTCTTACTTTCTATCTTTCTTTCCTTCCTTCTTTCTTTCTTTCTCTCTTTCTTTCTATCTTTCCTCCTCTATTTCTTTCTTTCTTTCTTTCCTTCTTTCCGTCTTTCTCTCTTCCTCACATCCTCTTTTTCTCTTTTTCTTTCATTCTTAATTGCTTTCTTTGTTTCTTTCTTTCTATCTTTCTTTCTTTCGTCCGTTCTTTCTTTCTTTCTTTCTGCCCTACTTTCGTTTTTTCTTTCTTTCTTCCTCTCTTTTTTGTCTCTTTATTTCTTCGTTTTTTCTATCTTACTTTGTTTCTTTCTTTCCTTCTTTGTTTCTATCTTTCTTTCTATCTTTTTTCCTTTTTCTTTCTTTCTTTCTCTGCTTCTTTCTTTCTGACTTTCTTTCTTTCTTTCTTCCTTTCTTTCTTTGTTTCTTTCTATCTTTCTTTAATTCTATCCTTCTTTCTTTCTAACTTTCTTACTTTTTTCCTCTCCTTCTTTCTTTCTTTCGTCCTTTGTTTCCTTGTTTGTTTCTTTCTTTCTTTCTTTCTTTCTGTCTTTCCTTCTTTCTTCCTATCTTTTTTCCTTCCTTCTTTCTATCTTTCGTTACTTCTTCCTTTCTCTATTTCTCTCTACCTCTCTTCCTCTCTTTCTTTCTTTCTTTCTGTCTTTCATGCTTTCTTTCTTTCTCTCTTTCTTACCTTCTTTCTTTCTATCTTTCCATCTTTATCTCTTTCTTGCTATTTTTCTTTCTTTCCTTCTTCCTTTCTTTCTTTCTTTCTTTCTTCTTTTCTCTCTTTCTCTCATCCTCTCTTCTTCTATTGCTTTCTTTCTTTGTTTCTTTCTTTCCTTACTTCATTCTTTCTTTCTTTCTATCTCTCATTCTTTCTTTCCTTCTTTCCCTCTTTCTTTCTTTCTTACTTGCTTTCTTTCTTTATTTCCTTCTTTCTTTCTTGCCTGTTTTCTTTCTTTCTTTCTTTCTTTCTTTCTTTCTTTCTTTCTTTCTTTCTTTCTTCCTTTGTTTCTTTCTATCTTTCTTTCTATCTTTCTTTCTTTCTTTCTCTCTTTCTTTCTTCCTTTCTTTCTGTCTTCCTTTTTTCTTTCTCTTTCTCTCTTACTCTCTTCTTCTCTTTCTTTCTATGTTTCTTTCCTTCCTTCCTTCTTTCTTTCTTCCTTCCTTGCTTTCTTTCTTTCTTTCTTTCTTTCTTTCTATGTTGCTTTCTTTCTTCCATTCTAATTTTCATTAATTCTGTCTTTTATTCTTTCTTTATTCCTTTCTTTCTTTCTTTTTTTCTTTCTTTCTTTGCTTCTTTCTTTCTATCTTTCTTTCCTTTTTTTTCCATCCTTGTTTCTTTCTTTCCTTCTTTCTTTCTTTCTTTCTATCTTTTTTGATATCTTTCTTTCTTTCCTTCTTTCCCTCCTTCTTTCTACCTTTCTTTCTTTCTATCTTTCTGTCTTTCTTTCTTTCTTTCTTTCTATCTTCCTTTCTTTCTGTCTTCCTTTCTTTCTTCCTTTCTCTCTTTCTCTCTTCTTCTCTTTCTTTATTTCTATGTTTCTTTCTTTCCTTCCTTCCTTCTTTCTTTCTTTCTATGTTTCTTTCTTTTTTCCTTTCTAATTTTCTTTCTTTCTGTCCTGTTTTTTTCTTTCTTTCTTTCTTTCTTTTTTTTCTTTCTTTCTTTCTTCCTTTCTATCTATCTTTCTTTCCTTCTTTCTTTCTTTCTCTCTTCCTCTCTTTCTCTCTTTCTTTCATTCTTTCGTTCTTTCTTTCTTACTTTCTTTAGTTCATTCTTTCTTCCTTAGTTTCTTTCTTTCTTTCTTTCTGTATTTCCTTCTTTCTTTCTTTCTTTCTTCCTCTCTTTCTCTCTTTCTTTCATTCTTTCTTTCTTTCGTACCTTCTTTGGTTCATTCTTTCTTTCTGTCTGTCTTTCTTTCCTTCTTTCCCTCTTTATTTCTTTCTTTCCTTCCTTTTTCCATTCTTTGTATCTTTCTTTCTTTCTTCCTTTCTTTCTTTTTTCTTTCTTTCGTTCTTTCTTTCTTTGCGCCTTTCTTTCTTTCTTCCTTTCATTCTTTCTTTCTTTCTGTCTTTCTTTCTTCCTATGTTTGTTTCCTTCCTTCTTTCTATCTTTCGTTACTTCTTTCCTAGTTCCATTCTTTCTCTATTTCTCTCTTCCTCTCTTTCTTTCATTCTTTCTTTCTTTCTACCTTTCTTTCCTCCTCTCTTTCTTTCTTTGCTTCTTTCTTCCTTTCTTTCTTTCCTTCATTGTTTCTTTCTTTCTTTCTACCTTTTTTCCTTCTTTCTTTCTTTCTTTCTTTGTTTCTTTCTTTCTTTCGTTCTTTCTTTCTTTCTATCTTTCTTTGCTTCTTTCTTCCTTTTCTTTCTTTCTTTCTTTCTTTCTTTCTTTCTTTCTTTCTTTCTGTCTTTCTTTCTTTCTCTCTTCCTCTCTTCTTGTCTTCTTTCTTGCTTTCTTTCTTTCTTTGTTTCTTTCTTTCCTTACTTCTTTCTTTGTTTCTTTCTTTCTATTTTTCTTTCTTTCTCCCTTTCTTTCTTTCTTTCTTTCTTCCTTTCTTTCGTTCTCTCTTTCTTTCTTCCTTCCTTTCTTTCTGTCTTTCTTTGTTTCTATCTTTCTTTCCCTCTTTCTTTCTTTCTTCCTTTTTGTCTTTCTCTCTTCCTCTCTTTCTCTCTTTCTTTCATTCTTTCTTCCTTTCCTTCTTTCTTTCTTTCTTACTTGCCTTCTTACTTGCTTTCTTCCTTTCATTTTTTCTTTCTTTCCCTCTTTCTTTCTTTCTTTTTTCTTTCTTCCTTTCTTTTTCCTCTCTTTCTTTCTTCCCTTCTTTCTGTCTTTCTTTGTTTGTTCGTTTGTTTGTTTCTTTCTTTCTTCCTGTTTTCTCTCTTTCTTATTTACTTGCTTTCTTTCTTTTTTTTCTTTCTTTTTATCTTTCCTTCTTTCTTTCCTCCTTTCCCTCTTTCTTTCTTTCTTACTTGCTTTCTTTCTTTCCTTCTTTCTTTCTAGCCTGTTTTCTTTCTTTCTTTCTATCTTTCTGTCTTTCTTTCTTTCTCTCTTTCATTCTTCCTCTCTTCCTCTCGTCCTTTCTTTCTTTCTTTGTTTCTTTGTTTCCTTCTTTCCTTGTTTCTTTGCTTGTTTGTTTCTTTCTTTCTTTCTATCTGTCTTTCTTTCTTCCTTTCTTTCTTTTCTTTCTTTTGTCAGTCTTTCTTTCTTTCTTTCTCTCTTTCTTTCTTCCATTCTGTCTGTCTTCCTTTCAAACTTTCTTTCTTTCTTTCTCTCTTCCACCCTTCTACTCTTTCTTCCTTTCTTTCTTTCTTTCTTTCTTTCTTTCTTTCTATGTTTCTTTCATTCTTCCTTTCTAATTTTCCTTCTTTCTGTCTGATTTTCTTTCTTTCTTTTTTCCTTTCTTTCTTTCTTTCTTTCTTTCTTTCTTTTTTTCTATGTTTCTTTCTTCCTTTCTTCCTTTGTTTCCTTCTTTCTTTCGTTCTTTCTTTCTTTCTTTTTGTCTTTCCTTCTTTCTTCTCTTTTCCTTTCTTCCTTTCTTTCTTTCCTTCCTTCTTTCTTTCTTTCTTTCTTTCTACTTTCTTTCCTTCTTTCTTTCTTTCTTTGTTTCTTTCTTCGTTTGTTTGTTTCTTTCTTTCTTTCTTCCTTTCTTTCCTTCTTTCTTTCTTTCGTTCTTTCTTTCATTCTTTTTGTCTTTCCTTCGTTCTTCTTTTTTCCTTTCTTCCTTTCTTTCTTTCCTTCTTTCTTTCTTTCTTTCTTTATACTTTCTTTCCTTCTTTCTTTCTTTCTTTCTTTGTTTCTTTCTGTGATTGTTTGACTGTTTCTTTCTTTCTTTCTTTCGTTCTTTCGTTCTATCTTTCTTTCCTTCTTCCTTCCTTTCGTTCTTTCTTTCTCTCTTTCTTTCTTCCTTTCTTTCTGTCTTTCTTTGTTCCTTTCTTTCTTTGTTTCTTTCTTTCTACCTTTCTTTCTTTGCCTCTTTCTTTCTTTCTTTTAGCGTTCTCTCTTCCTCTCTTTCTCTCTTTCTTTCCTTCTTTCTTTCTTACTTGCCTTCTTACTTGTTTTCTTTCTTTCATTCTTTGTTTCTTTCCCTCTTTCTTTTTTCTGTCTTTCTTTGTTCCCTTCTTTGTGTCTTTCTTTGCTTGTTTGTTTGTTTCTTTCTTTCATTCTTTCTTTCTTTTATTTCTTTCTTCCTGTTTTCTCTCTTTCTTTCTTTCTTTCTTTCTTACTTGCTCCCTTTCTTTCTTTCTTTCTATCTCTCATTCTTTCATTCCATTTTTCCTTCTTTCTTTCTTACTTGCTTTCTTTCATTCTTTCTTTCTATCTTTCTTTCTTCATTTCTTTCTTTCTTTCTTTCTTTCTTTCTATCTCTCTTCCTCTCTTTCTCTCTTTCTTTCATTCTTTCTTTCTTTCTTTCTTACTTTCTTTCTTTCTTTCTTTCTATCTATCTTTCTTTCTTTCCTTCTTTCTTTCTTTCTTTCTTTCTTCCTTTCTTTTGTTTTTCTTTGTTTCTTTCTTTCTTCCTTTCTTTGTATCTATCTCTCTTTGTATCTTTATTTCCTTGTTTCTTTCTTTCTTTCTGTCTTACTTTCTTTCCTTCCTTCTTTCTTGCTTTGTGTCTTTCTTTGCTTCTTTCCTTCTTTTTTCTTTCTTTCTTTCTTTCGTTCCTTCTTTCTCTGTTTCTGACTTTCTTTCTTTCTTTTTTTCCATCTTTATTTCTTTCTTGCTATTTTTCTTATTTTCCTACTTACTCTCTTTCTTTCTTTCTTTCTTTCCTTCTTTCTTTCTTTCTTCCTTCCTTTCTTTCTTTCTTTCTTTCTACCTTTCTTTCCTTCCTCTTTCTCTCCTTCTTTGTTTCTTTCTTTGTTTCTTTCTTTCTTTCGTTCTTTCTTTCTTTCTATCTTTCTTTCCTTATTTCTTCCTTCCTTTCTTTCTTTCTGTCTTTCTTTCTCTCTTTCTCTCTTCTTCTCTTTCTTTATTGCTTTCTTTCTTTATTGCTTTCTTTCTTTCTTTGTTTCTTTCTTTCCTTACTTCTTTCTTTCTTTCCTTCTTTCTTTCTTTCTTTATCCCTTTCCGTCTTTCTTTCTTCCTTTGTTTCTCTCATTCTTGCTTCCTTTCTTTCTGTCTTTCTTTCCTTTTTTCTTTCTTTCTTTATTTCTTTCTACCTTTCTTTCCTTCTTTGTTTCTTTGTTTCTTTCTTTGTTTCTTTCTTTCTTTTTTTGTTCTTTCCTTTGTTCTATCTTTCTTTCCTTCTTTCTTCCTTCCTTCCTTTCTTTCTTTTTTTCTTTCTTTCTTTCTGTCTTTCTCTCTTCTTCTCTTTCTTTATTGCTTTCTTTCTTTCTTTGTATCTTTCTTTCCTTACTTCTTTCTTTCTTTCCTTCTTTCTTTCTTTCTCCCTTTCCGTCTTTCCTTCTTTCTTCCTTTGTTTCTTCCTATCTTGATTCCTTTCTTTCTGTCTTTCTTTGTTTCTTTCTTTCTTTATTTCTTTGTTTCTTTCTTTCTGTCTTTCTCTCTTCCTCACTTCCTCTTTTTCTCTCTTTCTTTCATGCTTTCATTCTTTCTTCTTTTCTATCTTTCTTACTTGCTTCCTTTCTTTCATTGTTTCCTTCCTTCCCTCTTTCTTTCCTTTTTTCTTTCATTCTTTCTTTCTTTCTATCTCTCTTTCTTTCTTCCTTTCTTTCTTTAATTCCCTCTTTCTTTATTTTCTTTCTTTCTTTCAATCTTTCTTTCTTTCTTTGTTTCTTTCTGTCTTTCTTTCTTTCTTGCTATCTTTTTTTCCTTCTTTCTTCCTTTCTTTCTTTCTTTCTTACTTTCTATCTTTCTTGCTTTCTTCCATTTTTTCTTTCTGTCTTTCTTTCTTTCTTCCTTTCTTTCTTTCTCTCTTTCTTTCTTTCTTTCCTTCTATCTTTCTTTGTTTGTTTGTTTCTTTCTTTCTTTGTTTCAATCTTTTTTGTTCTTTCTTTCTTTCTTTATTGCTTTCTTTGTTTCTTTCTTTCTTTCTGTCTTTCTCTCTTTCTTTAATTCTTTCTTTCTTTCCCTCTTTCTTCCTTTCTTTCTTTCTCTCTTTCTTTCTTCCTTCTTTCTTTCTTTCCTTCTTTCTTGCTTTCCATCATTCTTTATTTCTTTCTTTCTTTCTGTCTTTCTCTCTTCCTCACTTCCTCTCTTTCTCTCTTTCTATCATTCTTTCTTTATTTCCCTCTTTCTTTCTTACTTACCTGCTTTCTTTCTATCTCCCTATCTTTCTTTCCTCATTTCTTTCTTTCTTTCTTTCTTTCTGTCTTTCTTTCCTACTTTCTTTCTTTATTTCCTTTTTTCTCTCTTTCTTTCTTCCATTATTTTTGCTCTCTTTCTTTCTTCCTTTCTTTAGTCTTACTTTTTTGTTTCTTTCTTTCTTCGTTTCTATCTTATTTTCTATCTTTATTCCCTTGCTTCTTTCTTTCTTTCCTTCTTTCTTTCTTTGTTACTTTCTTTGTTTCTTCTTTTCTTTCTTTCTTGATTTTTCTTTCCTGCTTTCTTTCGTTCTTTCTTTGCTCCTTTCTTTGTTGCTTTCTTTCTTTCTTCCTTTCCTTCTTTCTTCCTTTCTTTCTTTCTGTCTTTCTCTCTTTCTTCCTATCTTTATTTGCTTCTTCTTTCTATCTTTCGTTACTTCTTTCTTTCTTCCATTCTTTCTCTATTCCTCTCTTCCTCTCTTCCTCCCTTTCTTTCATTCTTTCATTCTTTCTTTCTTTCTTTCTTTGTTTCTTTGTTTCTTTCTGTCTTTCGCTCTTCCATACTTCCTCTCTTTCCCTCTTTCTTTCATTTTTTCTTTCTTTCCCTCTTTCTTTCTTTCTTACTTGCTTTCTTTCTTTCTTTCTTTCTTTCTATCTTTCTTTCTTTCTTCCTTCCATTCTTTCTTTCTTTCTTGCTTTCTTTCCTTCTTTCTTTCTTTCGTACTTTCTTTCTTTCTTTCTTTCTTTCTTTCTTTCTTTCTTTCTTTTTGTCTTTCCTTCTTTCTTCTTTTTTCCTTTCTTCCTTTCTTTAATTCCTTGTTTCTTTCTTTCTTTCTATTTTCTTTCCTTCTTTCTTTCTTTCTTTGTTTCTTTGTTTGTTTCTTTCTTTCTTCCTTTCTTTCCTTCTTTCTTAAGTTCTTTCTTTTTGTCGTTCCTTCTTTCTTCTTGTTTCCTTTCTTCGTTTCTTTCTTTCCTTCTTTCTTTCTTTCTTTCTTTCTATTTTCTTTCTTTCTTTGTTTCTTTCTTTGTTTCTTTGACTGTTTCTTTGTTTCTTTCTTTCGTTCTTTCTTTCTATCTTTCTTTCCTTCTTTCTTGCTTTCATTCTTTCTCTCTTTCTTTCTTCCTTTCTTTGTGTCATTCTTTGTTCCTTTCTTTCTTTGTTTCTTTCTTTCTTTCTTGCCTCTTTCTTTTTTTCTTTCTTTCTTTCTTTCTTTCTTTTAGCTTTCTCTCTTCCTCTCTTTCTCTCTATCTTTCATTCTTTCTTTCTTTCCTTCTTTCTTTCTTTCTTACTTGCCTTCTTACTTGCTTTCTTTCTTTCATTCTTTCTTTCTTTCCCTCTTTCTTTTTTCTGTCTTTCTTTGTTCCCGTCTTTGTGTCTTTCTTTGCTTGTTTGTTTTTTTTTCTATCCTTCTTTCTCTCTTTCCTTCTTCCTGTTTTCTCTCTTTCTTTCTTTCTTTCTTTCTTTCTTTCTTACTTGCTCCCTTTCTTTCTTTCTTTCTTTCTATCTCTCATTCTTTCTTTCCATCTTTTCTTCTTTCTTTCTTACTTGCTTTCTTTCATTCTTTCTTTCTATCTTTCTTTCTTCATTTCTTTCTTTCTTTCTTTCTTTCTATCTCTCTTTCTCTCTTTCTATCTTTCTTTCATTCTTTCTTTCTTTCTTTCTTTCTTTCTTTCTTTCTTTTGTCTTTCTTTGTATCTTTCTTTCTTCCTTTCTTTGTTTCTATCTCTCCTTCTATCTTTATTTCCTTGTTCCTTTCTTTCTTTCTTTCTTTTTTCTTTCTGTTTTACTTTCTTTCCTTCCTTCTTTCTTGCTTTGGATCTTTCTTTCCTTCTTTCTTTCTTTTTTCTTTCTTTCTTTCGTTCCTTCTTTCTTTGTTTCTGACGTTCTTTCTTTCTTTTTTTCCATCTTTATTTCTTTCTTGCTATTTTTCTTTTTTTCCTACTTACTCTCTTTCTTTCTTTCTTTCTTTCTTTCCTTCTTTCTTTCTTCCTTTCTTTCTTTCCTTCTTTCTTTCTTTCTTTCGTTCTACCTTTTTTCCTTCCTCTTTCTTTCTTTCTTTCTTTGTTTCTTTCTTTTTTGTTTCTTTCTTTCGTTCTTTCTTTTTTTCTATCTTTCTTTCCTTCTTCCTTCCTTCCTTTCTTTCTTTCTGTCTTTCTTTATCTCTTTCTCTCTTCTTCTCTTTCTTTATTGCTTTCTTTCTTTCTTTGTTTCTTTCTTTCCTTACTTCTTTCCTTCTTTCTTTCTTTCTCCCTTTCCATCTTTCTTTCTTTCTTCCTTTGTTTCTCTCTTTCAAGCTTCCTTTCTTTCTGTCTTTCTTTCCTTGTTTCTTTCTTTCTTTATTTCTTTCCACCTCTCTTTCCTTCCTTTTTCTTTCTTTGTTTCTTTGTTTCTTTCTTTCTTTCTTTCTACTTTCTTTCCTTCTTTCTTTCGTTCTTGCTTTGTTTCTTTCTTTGTTTGCTTGTTTGTTTCCTTCTTTCTTCCTTTCTTTCCCTCTTTCTTTCTTTCGTTCTTTCTTTCTTTCTTTCTTTTTGTCTTTCCTTCTCTCTTCTTTTTTCCTTTCTTCCTTTCGTTCTTTCCTTCTTTCTTTCTTTCTTTCCTTCTATTTTCTTTCCTTCTTTCTTTCTTTCTTTGTTTCTTTCTTTGTTTGTTTTACTGTTTCTTTCTTTCTTTCTTTCTTTCGTTCTTTCTATCTATCTTTCTTTCCTTCTTTCTTCCTTTCTTTCTTTCTCTCTTTCTTTCTTCCTTTCTTTCTGTCTTTCTTTGTTCCTTTCTTTCTTTGTTTCTTTCTTTCTTTCTTTCTGTCTTACTTTTTTTCCTTCCTTCTTTCTTTCTTTGTATCTTTCTTTCCTTCTTTCTTTCATTTTTCTTTCTTTCTTTCTTTCTTTCGTTCCTTCTTTCTTTCTTTCATTCTTTCATTCCTTCTTTGCTTCTTTCTTTCTTCCTTTCTTTTTTCTTTCTTCCTTCCTTTCTGTCTTTCTTTGTTACCTTGTTTCTTTCTTTGTTTCTTTCTTTCCTTCTTTCTTCCTTTCTTTTTTCTCTCTCTTTCCTTCTTCCTTTCTTTCTCTCTTTCTTTGTTTGTTTCCATCTTTCTTTCTTTCTTCCTTTCTTTCTTTCCTTCTTTCTTTCTTTCTTCCTTCCTTTCTTTCTTTCTGTCTTTCTTTCTCTCTTTCTCTCTTCTTCTCTTTCTTTATTGCTTTCTTTCTTTCTTTGTTTCTTTCTTTCCGTACTTCTTTCTTTCTTTCCTTCTTTCTTTCTTTCTCCCTTTCCGTCTTTCTTTCTTTCTTCCTTTGTTTCTCTCTTTCTTGCTTCCTTTCTTTCTGTCTTTCTTTGTTTCTTTCTTTCTATCTTTCTTGGCTTCCTTCTTTCTTTCTTTGTTTCTTTGTTTCTTTCTTTCTGTCTTTCTCTCTTCCTCACTTACTCTCTTTCTCTCTTTCTTTCATGCTTTCTTTCTTTCCCTTTTTGTTCTTTCTTTCTTACTTGCTTCTTTTCTTCCATTGTTTCCTTCCTTCCCTCTTTCTTTCCTTCTTTCTTTCTTTCTTTCTTTCTATCTCTCTTTCTTTCTTCCTATCTTTCTTTCATTCCCTCGTTCTTTCTTTCTTTCTTTCTTTCAAGCTTCCTTTCTTTGTTTCTTTCTGTCTTTCTTTCTTTCTTGCTATCTTTCTTTCCTTCTTTCTTCCTTTCCTTCCTTCTTTCTACCTTTCTTTCTTTTTTCCATTTTTTCTTTTTGTCTTTCTTTCTTTCTTCCTTTCTTTCTTACTCTCTTTCTTACTTTCGTTCTATCTTTCTTTTTTTGTTTGTTTGTTTCTTTCTTTGTTTCTTTCTTTCTATTTTTTTTGTTCTTTCTATCTTTCTTTATTGCCTTCTTTCTTTCTTTCTGTCTTTCTCTCTTTCTTTAATTCTTTCTTTCTGTCCCTCTTTCTTCCTTTCTTTCTTTCTCTCTTTCTTTCTTCCTTTTTTCTATCTTTCCCTCTTTCTTCCTTTCCATCATTCTGTCTTTTTTTCTTTCTTTGTTTCTTTCTTTCTTTCTGTCTTTCTCTCTTCCTCACTTCCTATCTTTCTCTCTTTCTATGATTCTTTCTTTATTTCCCTCTTTCTTTCTTACTTACTTGCCTTCTTCCTTTCTCTCTCTCTATCTTTGTTGCTTTCTTCATTTCTTTCTTTCTTTCATTCTTTCTTTCTTTCTGTCTTTCTTTCTTTCTTTCTTTCTGTCTTTCTCTCCTACTTTCTTTCTTTCCTTTGTTCTTTCTTTCTCTCTTTCTTTCTTCTTTCTTTCTGTCTTTCTTTCTGTCTTTCTTTCTTTCTGTTTCATTCTTTCTTTCCTTCTTTCTTTCCTTTCTTCTTTCTTTCTTTCTTTCTATCTTTCTTTCTTTCTTCCGTTCATTCTTTCTTTTTTCCTTCTTTCTTTCTTTCATCCTTTCTTTCTTTCTTTCTTTCTTTCTTTCTTTCTGTCTTTCTTTATTACTTTCTCTCTATGTTTCTTTCTTTCTTTCTTTTTTTCTATATTTCTTTGATTTTTCTTTCTTTCTTTCTGTCTTTCTTTATTTTTTCTTTCCATCTTTCTTTCTTTCTCTCTTTCTCTCTTCCTATCTTCTTCTCTTTCTTTCTCTTTTTCTTTGTTTCATTCTTGTTTCCTTCTTTCTTTCTTTCTTTGTTCCTTTCTTGTTTCCTTCTTCCTTTCTTTCTTTCTTTGCTTCTTGATAGTTTCCTTCTTTCTTTCTTTCCATCTATCTCCCTTTCTTCTTTTCTTTCTTTCAATTTTTTTGTTTCTTTCTTAGTTTCTTTCTTTCTTTTTTCTTTCTTTTTTTCTTTCCTTCTTTCTTCCTTTGTTTGTTTGTATCTTTCTTACCCTCTTTGTTTCTTGATTTTTTCTTTCTTTCTGTCGTTCTGTCTTTCTTTATTTGTTTATATCTTTCTTTCTCTCTTTCTTTCTTTCTTTCTTTGTTTCTGTTCATCGTTCGTTCTTTCTTCCCTTCTTTCTTCCTTTCCCTCTTTCTTTCTTTCTTGCTTTCTTTCCCTCTTGCTTAGTTTCTTTTTTACTTTCTTTCTTTCTTTCTTCCATTCTTTCTGTCTTTATTTCTTTCTTTCTTTCTATCTTGCTTTCCTTCTTTCTTTCTTTCTTTCTTTTTTACATTCTTTCTTTCTTTCTTTCTTCCATTCTTTCTGTCTTTATTTCTTTCTTTCTGTCTTTCTCTCTTCTTCTCTTCCTCTCTTTCTCTCTTTCATTCATTCTTTATTTCTTTCCTTCTTTCTTTCTTTCTTCCATTCTTTCTATCTTTCGTTCTTTCTTCCATTCTTTCTTTCTTTCTTTCTTTCTTTCTTTCTATGTTTCTTTCATTCTTCCTTTCTAATTTTCCTTCTTTCTGTCTGATTTTCTTTCTTTCTTTTTTCCTTTCTTTCTTTCTTTCTTTCTTTCTTTCTTTCTTTCTTTCTTTCTTTCTTTCTTTCTTTCTTTCTTTCTTTCTTTCTTTTTTTCTATGTTTCTTTCTTCCTTTCTTCCTTTCTTTCCTTCTTTCTTTCTTTCGTTCTTTCTTTCTTTCTTTCTTTCTTTTTGTCTTTCCTTCTTTCTTCTCTTTTCCTTTCTTCCTTTCTTTCTTTCCTTCCTTCTTTCTTTCTTTCTTTCTACTTTCTTTCCTTCTTTCTTTCTTTCTTTGTTTCTTTCTTCGTTTGTTTGTTTCTTTCTTTCTTTCTCCCTTTCTTTCCTTCTTTCTTTCTTTCGTTCTTTCTTTCATTCTTTTTGTCTTTCCTTCGTTCTTCTTTTTTCCTTTCTTCCTTTCTTTCTTTCCTTCTTTCTTTCTTTCTTTCTTTATACTTTCTTTCCTTCTTTCTTTCTTTGTTTCTTTCTGTGATTGTTTGACTGTTTCTTTCTTTCTTTCTTTCGTTCTTTCGTTCTATCTTTCTTTCCTTCTTCCTTCCTTTCGTTCTTTCTTTCTCTCTTTCTTTCTTCCTTTCTTTCTGTCTTTCTTTGTTCCTTTCTTTCTTTGTTTCTTTCTTTCTATCTTTCTTTCTTTGCCTCTTTCTTTCTTTCTTTTAGCGTTCTCTCTTCCTCTCTTTCTCTCTTTCTTTCCTTCTTTCTTTCTTACTTGCCTTCTTACTTGTTTTCTTTCTTTCATTCTTTGTTTCTTTCCCTCTTTCTTTTTTCTGTCTTTCTTTGTTCCCTTCTTTGTGTCTTTCTTTGCTTGTTTGTTTGTTTCTTTCTTTCCTTCATTCTTTCTTTTATTTCTTTTTTCCTGTTTTCTCTCTTTCTTTCTTTCTTTCTTTCTTTCTTACTTGCTCCCTTTCTTTCTTTCTTTCTATCTCTCATTCTTTCATTCCATTTTTCCTTCTTTCTTTCTTACTTGCTTTCTTTCATTCTTTCTTTCTATCTTTCTTTCTTCATTTCTTTCTTTCTTTCTTTCTTTCTTTCTATCTCTCTTCCTCCCTTTCTCTCTTTCTTTCATTCTTTCTTTCTTTCTTACTTTCTTTCTTTCTTTCTATCTATCTATCTTTCTTTCTTTGCTTCTTTCTTTCTTTCTTTCTTCCTTTCTTTTGTTTTTCTTTGTTTCTTTCTTTCTTCCTTTCTTTGTATCTATCTCTCTTTGTATCTTTATTTCCTTGTTTCTTTCTTTCTTTCTTTCTGTCTTACTTTCTTTCCTTCCTTCTTTCTTGCTTTGTGTCTTTCTTTGCTTCTTTCCTTCTTTTTTCTTTCTTTCTTTCTTTCGTTCCTTCTTTCTCTGTTTCTGACTTTCTTTCTTTCTTTTTTTCCATCTTTATTTCTTTCTTGCTATTTTTCTTTTTTTCCTACTTACTCTCTTTCTTTCTTTCTTTCTTTCTTTCCTTCTTTCTTTCTTCCTTCCTTTCTTTCTTTCTTTCTTTCTTTCTACCTTTCTTTCCTTCCCCTTTCTCTCCTTGTTTGTTTCTTTCTTTGTTTCTTTCTTTCTTTCGTTCTTTCTTTCTTTCTATCTTTCTTTCCTTATTTCTTCCTTCCTTTCTTTCTTTCTGTCTTTCTTTCTCTCTTTCTCTCTTCTTCTCTTTCTTTATTGCTTTCTTTCTTTATTGCTTTCTTTCTTTCTTTCTTTCTTTCTTTACTTACTTCTTTCTTTCTTTCCTTCTTTCTTTCTTTCTTTATCCCTTTCCGTCTTTCTTTCTTCCTTTGTTTCTCTCATTCTTGCTTCCTTTCTTTCTGTCTTTCTTTCCTTTTTTCTTTCTTTCTTTATTTCTTTCTACCTTTCTTTCCTTCTTTGTTTCTTTGTTTCTTTCTTTGTTTCTTTCTTTCTTTTTTTGTTCTTTCCTTTGTTCTATCTTTCTTTCCTTCTTTCTTCCTTCCTTCCTTTCTTTCTTTTTTTCTTTCTTTCTTTCTGTCTTTCTCTCTTCTTCTCTTTCTTTATTGCTTTCTTTCTTTCTTTGTATCTTTCTTTCCTTACTTCTTTCTTTCTTTCCTTCTTTCTTTCTTTCTCCCTTTCCGTCTTTCTTTCTTTCTTCCTTTGTTTCTTCCTATCTTGATTCCTTTCTTTCTGTCTTTCTTTGTTTCTTTCTTTCTTTATTTCTTTGTTTCGTTCTTTCTTTCTGTCTTTCTCTCTTCCTCACTTCCTCTTTTTCTCTCTTTCTTTCATACTTTCATTCTTTCTTCTTTTCTATCTTTCTTACTTGCTTCCTTTCTTTCATTGTTTCCTTCCTTCCCTCTTTCTTTCCTTTTTTCTTTCATTCTTTCTTTCTTTCTATCTCTCTTTCTTTCTTCCTTTCTTTCTTTAATTCCCTCTTTCTTTATTTTCTTTCTTTCTTTCAATCTTTCTTTCTTTCTTTGTTTCTTTCTGTCTTTCTTTCTTTCTTGCTATCTTTTTTTCCTTCTTTCTTCCTTTCTTTCTTTCTTTCTTACTTTCTATCTTTCTTGCTTTTTTCCATTTTTTCTTTCTGTCTTTCTTTCTTTCTTCCTTTCTTTCTTTCTCTCTTTCTTTCTTACTTTCCTTCTATCTTTCTTTGTTTGTTTGTTTCTTTCTTTCTTTGTTTCAATCTTTTTTGTTCTTTCTTTCTTTCTTTATTGCTTTCTTTGTTTCTTTCTTTCTGTCTTTGTCTCTTTCTTTAATTCTTTCTTTCTTTCCCTCTTTCTTCCTTTCTTTCTTTCTCTCTTTCTTTCTTCCTTCTTTCTATCTTTCCTTCTTTCTTGCTTTCCATCATTCTTTATTTCTTTCTTTCTTTCTGTCTTTCTCTCTTCCTCACTTCCTCTCTTTCTCTCTTTCTATCATTCTTTCTTTATTTCCCTCTTTCTTTCTTACTTACCTGCTTTCTTTCTATCTCCCTATCTTTCTTTCCTCATTTCTTTCTTTCTTTCTTTCTTTCTGTCTTTCTTTCCTACTTTCTTTCTTTATTTCCTTTTTTCTCTCTTTCTTTCTTCCATTATTTTTGCTCTCTTTCTTTCTTCCTTTCTTTAGTCTTACTTTTTTGTTTCTTTCTTTCTTCGTTTCTATCTTATTTTCTATCTTTATTCCCTTGCTTCTTTCTTTCTTTCCTTCTTTCTTTCTTTGTAACTTTCTTTCTTTCTTCTTTTCTTTCTTTCTTGATTTTTCTTTCCTGCATTCTTTCGTTCTTTCTTTGCTCCTTTCTTTGTTGCTTTCTTTCTTTCTTCCTTTCTTTCTTTCTTCCTTTCTTTCTTTCTGTCTTTCTCTCTTTCTTCCTATCTTTATTTGCTTCTTCTTTCTATCTTTCGTTACTTCTTTCATTCTTCCATTCTTTCTCTATTCCTCTCTTCCTCTCTTCCTCCATTTCTTTCATTCTTTCATTCTTTCTTTCTTTCTTTCTTTCTTTCTTTGTTTCTTTGTTTCTTTCTGTCTTTCGCTCTTCCATACTTCCTCTCTTTCCCTCTTTCTTTCATTTTTTCTTTCTTTCCCTCTTTCTTTCTTTCTTACTTGCTTTCTTTCTTTCTTTCTTTCTATCTTTCTTTCTTTCTTCCTTCCATTCTTTCTTTCTTTCTTGCTTTCTTTCCTTCTTTCTTTCTTTCGTACTTTCTTTCTTTCTTTCTTTCTTTTTGTCTTTCCTTCTATCTTCTTTTTTCCTTTCTTCCTTTCTTTGATTCCTTGTTTCTTTCTTTCTTTCTATTTTCTTTCCTTCTTTCTTTCTTTCTTTCTTTCTTTGTTTCTTTGTTTGTTTCTTTCTTTCTTCCTTTCTTTCCTTATTTCTTAAGTTCTTTCTTTTTGTCGTTCCTTCTTTCTTCTTGTTTCCTTTCTTCGTTTCTTTCTTTCCTTCTTTCTTTCTTTCTTTCTTTCTTTCTATTTTCTTTCTTTCTTTGTTTCTTTCTTTGTTTCTTTGACTGTTTCTTTGTTTCTTTCTTTCGTTCTTTCTTTCTATCTTTCTTTCCTTCTTTCTTGCTTTCATTCTTTCTCTCTTTCTTTCTTCCTTTCTTTGTGTCATTCTTTGTTCCTTTCTTTCTTTGTTTCTTTCTTTCTTTCTTTCTTGTCTCTTTCTTTTTTTCTTTCTTTCTTTCTTTCTTTCTTTCTTTCTTTTAGCTTTCTCTCTTCCTCTCTTTCTCTCTTTCTTTCATTCTTTCTTTCTTTCCTTCTTTCTTTCTTTCTTACTTGCCTTCTTACTTGCTTTCTTTCTTTCATTCTTTCTTTCTTTCCCTCTTTCTTTTTTCTGTCTTTCTTTGTTCCCGTCTTTGTGTCTTTCTTTGCTTGTTTGTTTTTTTTTCTATCCTTCTTTCTCTCTTTCCTTCTTCCTGTTTTCTCTCTTTCTTTCTTTCTTTCTTACTTGCTCCCTTTCTTTCTTTCTTTCTTTCTATCTCTCATTCTTTCTTTCCATCTTTTCTTCTTTCTTTCTTACTTGCTTTCTTTCATTCTTTCTTTCTATCTTTCTTTCTTCATTTCTTTCTTTCTTTCTTTCTTTCTATCTCTCTTTCTCTCTTTCTATCTTTCTTTCATTCTTTCTTTCTTTCTTTCTTTCTTTCTTTTGTCTTTCTTTGTATCTTTCTTTCTTCCTTTCTTTGTTTCTATCTCTCTTTCTATCTTTATTTCCTTGTTCCTTTCTTTCTTTCTTTCTTTCTTTCTGTTTTACTTTCTTTCCTTCCTTCTTTCTTGCTTTGGATCTTTCTTTCCTTCTTTCTTTCTTTTTTCTTTCTTTCTTTCTTTCTTTCGTTCCTTCTTTCTTTGTTTCTGACGTTCTTTCTTTCTTTTTTTCCATCTTTATTTCTTTCTTGCTATTTTTCTTTTTTTCCTACTTACTCTCTTTCTTTCTTTCTTTCTTTCTTTCCTTCTTTCTTTCTTCCTATCTTTCTTTCCTTCTTTCTTTCTTTCTTTCTTTCTACCTTTTTTCCTTCCTCTTTCTTTCTTTCTTTCTTTGTTTCTTTCTTTTTTGTTTCTTTCTTTCGTTCTTTCTTTTTTTCTATCTTTCTTTCCTTCTTCCTTCCTTCCTTTCTTTCTTTCTGTCTTTCTTTCTCTCTTTCTCTCTTCTTCTGTTTCTTTATTGCTTTCTTTCTTTCTTTGTTTCTTTCTTTCCTTACTTCTTTCCTTCTTTCTTTCTTTCTCCCTTTCCATCTTTCTTTCTTTCTTCCTTTGTTTCTCTCTTTCAAGCTTCCTTTCTTTCTGTCTTTCTTTCCTTGTTTCTTTCTTTCTTTATTTCTTTCCACCTCTCTTTCCTTCCTTTTTCTTTCTTTGTTTCTTTGTTTCTTTCTTTCTTTCTTTCTACTTTCTTTCCTTCTTTCTTTCGTTCTTGCTTTGTTTCTTTCTTTGTTTGCTTGTTTGTTTCCTTCTTTCTTCCTTTCTTTCCCTCTTTCTTTCTTTCGTTCTTTCTTTCTTTCTTTCTTTTTGTCTTTCCTTCTCTCTTCTTTTTTCCTTTCTTCCTTTCGTTCTTTCCTTCTTTCTTTCTTTCTTTCTTTCTATTTTCTTTCCTTCTTTCTTTCTTTCTTTCTTTGTTTCTTTCTTTGTTTGTTTTACTGTTTCTTTCTTTCTTTCTTTCTTTCGTTCTTTCTATCTATCTTTCTTTCCTTCTATCTTCCTTACTTTCTTTCTCTCTTTCTTTCTTCCTTTCTTTCTGTCTTTCTTTGTTCCTTTCTTTCTTTGTTTCTTTCTTTCTTTCTTTCTGTCTTACTTTTTTCCTTCCTTCTTTCTTTCTTTGTATCTTTCTTTCCTTCTTTCTTTCATTTTTCTTTCTTTCTTTCTTTCTTTCGTTCCTTCTTTCTTTCTTTCATTCTTTCATTCCTTCTTTGCTTCTTTCTTTCTTCCTTTCTTTTTTCTTTCTTCCTTCCTTTCTGTCTTTCTTTGTTACCTTGTTTCTTTCTTTGTTTCTTTCTTTCCTTCTTTCTTCCTTTCTTTTTTCTCTCTCTTTCCTTCTTCCTTTCTTTCTCTCTTTCTTTGTTTGTTTCCATCTTTCTTTCTTTCTTCCTTTCTTTCTTTCCTTCTTTCTTTCTTTCTTTCTTCCTTCCTTTCTTTCTTTCTGTCTTTCTTTCTCTCTTTCTCTCTTCTTCTCTTTCTTTATTGCTTTCTTTCTTTGTTTCTTTCTTTCCTTACTTCTTTCTTTCTTTCCTTCTTTCTTTCTTTCTCCCTTTCCGTCTTTCTTTCTTTCTTCCTTTGTTTCTCTCTTTCTTGCTTCCTTTCTTTCTGTCTTTCTTTGTTTCTTTCTTTCTATCTTTCTTGGCTTCCTTCTTTCTTTCTTTGTTTCTTTGTTTCTTTCTTTCTGTCTTTCTCTCTTCCTCACTTACTCTCTTTCTCTCTTTCTTTCATGCTTTCTTTCTTTCCCTTTTTGTTCTTTCTTTCTTACTTGCTTCCTTTCTTCCATTGTTTCCTTCCTTCCCTCTTTCTTTCCTTCTTTCTTTCATTGTTTCTTTCTTTCTTTCTTTCTATCTCTCTTTCTTTCTTCCTTTCTTTCTTTCATTCCCTCGTTCTTTCTTTCTTTCTTTCTTTCTTTCAAGCTTTCTTTCTTTGTTTCTTTCTGTCTTTCTTTCTTTCTTGCTATCTTTCTTTCCTTCTTTCTTCCTTTCCTTCCTTCTTTCTACCTTTCTTTCTTTTTTCCATTTTTTCTTTTTGTCTTTCTTTCTTTCTTCCTTTCTTTCTTTCTTCCTTTCTTTCTTACTCTCTTTCTTTCTTACTTTCGTTCTATCTTTCTTTTTTTGTTTGTTTCTTTCTTTCTTTGTTTCTTTCTTTCTATTTTTTTTGTTCTTTCTATCTTTCTTTATTGCCTTCTTTCTTTCTTTCTGTCTTTCTCTCTTTCTTTAATTCTTTCTTTCTTTCCCTCTTTCTTCCTTTCTTTCTTTCTCTCTTTCTTTCTTCCTTTTTTCTATCTTTCCCTCTTTCTTCCTTTCCATCATTCTGTCTTTTTTTCTTTCTTTGTTTCTTTCTTTCTTTCTGTCTTTCTCTCTTCCTCACTTCCTATCTTTCTCTCTTTCTATGATTCTTTCTTTATTTCCCTCT
The DNA here is from genome assembly GCA_030765045.1 of Tenodera sinensis. Taxonomy (NCBI): domain Eukaryota; kingdom Metazoa; phylum Arthropoda; class Insecta; order Mantodea; family Mantidae; genus Tenodera; species Tenodera sinensis. The sequence goes on along the minus strand of CM060966.1, from coordinate 61,064,508 downwards.
TTCTTTCTTACTTACTTGCCTTCTTCCTTTCTTTCTCTCTATCTTTGTTGCTTTCTTCATTTCTTTCTTTCTTTCTTTCATTCTTTCTTTCTTTCTGTCTTTCTTTCTTTCTTTCTTTCTTTCTTTCTTTCTGTCTTTCTCTCCTACTTTCTTTCTTTCCTTTGTTCTTTCTTTCTTCCATTCTTTTTTCTCTCTTTCTTTCTTCTTTCTTTCTGTCTTTCTTTCTGTCTTTCTTTCTGTCTTTCTTTCTGTTTCATTCTTTCTTTCCTTCTTTCTTTCCTTTCTTCTTTCTTTCTTTCTTTCTTTCTTTCTTTCTATCTTTCTTTCTTTCTTCCGTTCATTCTTTCTTTTTTCCTTCTTTCTTTCTTTCATCCTTTCTTTCTTTCTGTCTTTCTTTATTACTTTCTCTCTATGTTTCTTTCTTTCTTTCTTTTTTTCTATATTTCTTTGATTTTTCTTTCTTTCTTTCTTTCTGTCTTTCTTTATT
>CM060966.1:61029021-61061521 GCA_030765045.1 Tenodera sinensis | reverse complement strand
CTCTCTTTCTCTCTTTCTTTCATTCTTTCTTTTTCTCCCTCTTTCTCTCTTACTTAATTGCTTTCTTTCTTTCTTTCTTTCTATCTTTCTTTCTTTCTTCCTTCCATTCTTTCTTTCTTTCCTTCTTTCTTTCTATCTTTCTTTCTTTCTATCTTTCTTTCTATCTATCTTTCTCTCTTCCTTTCTTCCTCTCTTTCTCTCTTTCTTTCATTCTTTGTTACTTTGTTTCTATCTTACTTTCCTTCTTTCTTTCTTCCTCTCATTCTTTTCTTTCTTTTTTTCTGTCTTTCTTTCTTTCCTTCTTTCTTTCTTCCTTTCTATGTTTCGGTCTGTCTTTCTTTATTTCTTTCTTTCTTTAATTCTTTCTTTCTTTCTTTCTATCTTTCTTTGATTCTTTCATTCTTTCTTTCTTCTTTTCATTGTTTCTTTCTCTCTTTCTGTCTATCTTTCTTTGTTCCTATCTTTCTTTCCTTCTTTCTTTCCTTCCTTCTTTCTTTCTTTATATCTATCTTTCTTTCTGTCTTCCATTCTATCTTTGTTTCTTTCTTTCTTTCCTCCTTTCGCTCTTTCTCTGTTTCTTGCTTCCTTTATTTCTGTCTTGCTTTGTCTCTTTCTTTCTATCTCTCTGTACTTCTTTGTTTGTTTGTTTCTTTCTTTGTTTCTGTCTTTCTCTCTTCCTCTCTTTCTCTCTTTCATTCATTCTTTCTTTATTTCCTTCCCTCTTTCTTTCTTGCTTACTTGCTTTTAATCTTTCTTTCTTTCTATCTTTCTTTGATTCTATCTTTCTTTGTTTCTTTCTAACTTTCTTTCTTTTTTACTTTCTTTCTTTCTTTCTTTCTCTCTTTCTTTCTTCCTTCCTTTCTTTCTGTCTTTCTTTGTTTTTTTCTTTCTTTGTTTCTTTCTTTCTATCTTTCTTTCCTTCCTTCTTTCTTTCTTTCTTTCATTCTTTCCCTTTTTTTTCTTTCTTTCTTACTTGCTTTCTTTCTTTCATTCTCTCTTTCTTTCCCTCTTTCTTGCGTTCTTACTTGCTTTCTTTCTTTCTATCTTTCTTTCTTTCTCCTTTGTTTCTTTCTTTCCTTCCTTCTCTCTTACCTTGTATCTTTCCTTCTTTCTTCCTTCCTTTATTCCTTTCATTATTCTGTCTTTCTTTCTTTCTTTCTTCCTATCTTTGTTTCCTTCCTTCTTTCTATCTTTTGTTACTTCTTTCTTTCTTCCATTCTTTCTCTATTTCTCTCTTCCTCTCTTCCTCTCTTTCTTTCATTCTTTCTTTCTTTCTTTCTGCCATTCTTTCCTTCTTTCTTTCTTTGTTTCTTTCTTCCTTTCTTTCTTTCCTGCTTTCTTCCTTTCTTTCTTTCTTTCTTTCTGTCTTTCTTTCTTTCTTCCGATCTTTGTTTCCTTCCCTCTTTCTATCTTTCGATACTTCTTTCTTTCTTCCATTCTTTCTCTATTTCTCTCTTCCTCTCTTCCTCTCTTTCTTACATTCTTTATTTCTTTCTACCTCTCTTTCCTTCTTTCTTACTTTCTTTCTTTGTTACTTTCTTTCTCTCGTTCCTTCTTTCTTTCTATCTTTCCTTCCTTCTTTGGTTCTTATTTCCTTTCTTTCTTTCTTTCTTTCTTTCTGTCTTTGTTTCTTTCTCTCTTCCTCTCTTCTTCTCTTCTTTCTTGCATTCTTTCTTTGTTACTGTCTTTCCTTACTTCTTTCTTTATTTCTATCTTTCTTTCCTTCTTCCTTTCTTTCTTCCTTTCTTTCTGTCTTTCTTTGTTTCTTTCTTTCTTTGTTTCCTTCTTTTATCTTACTTTCTTTCTTTCCCTCTTTCTTTCTTTCCTTCTTTCTTTTTGTCTTTCTCTCATCGTCTCTTCCTCTCTTTCTCTCTTTCTTTCATTCTTTCTTTCTTTCTTTCTTAGTTGCCTTCTTACTTGCTTTCTTTCTCTCATTCTTTCTTTCTTTCCCTTTTTCTTTCTTTCTTTCTTTTTTCTTTTTTTCCTTCTTCGTTTCTTTTTTCTCTCTTTCTTTCTTCCCATCTTTCTGTCTTTCTTTGTTTCCTTCTTTCTTTCTTTCTTTCCTTCCGTCTTTCTCTCTTCCTCACTTCCTCTCTTTCTCTCTTTCTTTCATTCTTTCTTTTTTCCCTCTTTCTTTCTTATTTAATTGCTTTCTTTCTTTCCATCTTTCTTTCCTTCTTCCTTCCTTCAATTCTTTCTTTCTTTCCTTCTTAGTTTCTATCTTTCTTTGATTCTTTCTTTCTCTCTATCTTTCTTTCCTTCTATCTTTCTCTCTTCCTTTCTTCCTCTCTTTCTCTCTTTCTTTCATTTTTTCTTTCTTTGTTTCTATCTTACTTTCCTTCTTTCTCTCTTTCCTTCTTTCTTACTTCCTTTCTTTCTATTCCTTCTTTTTTCTGTCTTTCTTTCTTTCCTTCTTTCTTTCTTCCTTACTTTGTTTCGTTCTGTCTTCCTTTGTTTCTTTCTTTCTTTCTATCTTTCTTTCTTTCTTTCTTTCTTTCTTTCTTTCTTTCTTCTTTTCTTTGTTTCTTTCTTTCTTTCTTTCTGTCTTTTTTTCTTATTTCTGTCTTTTTTCCTATCTTTCTTTCCTTCTTTCTTTCTTTCCTTCCTTCTTTCTTTCTTTATTTCTATCTTTATTTCTATCTTTCTTTCTCTCTTTGCTTCTATCTTCCATTCTTTCTTTGTTTCTTTGTTTCTTTCTATCTTTCTGTACTTGTTTGTTTGTTTGTTTCTTTCTTTCTTTCTTTCTCTCTTTCTCTCTTCCTCTCTTCCTCTATTCCTCTCTTTCTCTCTTTCATTCATTCTTTCTTTCATTCTTTCCCTCCTTCTTTCTTGCTTACTTGCTTTTAATCTTTCTTTCTTTCTTTCTTTCTTTCTATCTTTCTTTGATTCTATCTTTCTTTCTAACTTTCTTTCTTTTTTACTTTCCTTCTTTCTTTCTTTCTCTCTTTCTTTCTTCCTTTCTTTCTGTCTTTCTTTGTTTTTTTCTTTCTTTGTTTCTTTCTTTCTATCTTTCTTTCCTTCCTTCTTTCTTTCTTTCTTTGTTTCTGTCTTTCTGTCTTTCTCTCTTCCTCACTTCCTCTCTTTCTCTCTTTCTTTCAATCTTTGTTTCCTTTTTTCTCTTTCTTTCTTACTTGCTTTCTTTCTTTCATTCTTTCTTTCTTTCCCTCTTTCTTTCGTTCTTACTTGCTTTCTTTCTTTCTATCTTTCTTTCTTCCTTTGTTTCTTTCTTTCTTTCCTTCTTTCTTTCTTCCTTTCTTTTTTCTCTCTTTCTTTCTTCCTTTCTTTCTGTCTTTCTTTGCTTCTTTCTTTCCCTCTTTCTTTGCTTCTTTTTTTCCTTCTTTCTTCCTTTCTTTTTTCTCTCTCTCCTTCTTCCTTTCTTTGTGTCTTTCTTTCTTTCCTTCTTTCTTTTTTCATTCTTTCTTCCTTTCTTTTTTCTCTCTTTCTTTCTTCCTTTCTATCTATCTTTGTTTGTTTGTTTGTTTATTTATTTATTTATTTATTTATTTATTTATTTATTTATTTATTTATTTATTTATTTATTTATTTATTTATTTATTTATTTATTTATTTATTTATTTATTTATTTATTTATTTATTTATTTATTTATTTATTTATTTATTTATTTATTTATTTATTTATTTATTTATTTATTTATTTATTTATTTATTTATTTATTTATTTATTTATTTATTTATTTATTTATTTATTTATTTATTTATTTATTTATTTATTTATTTATTTATTTATTTATTTATTTATTTATTTATTTATTTATTTATTTATTTATTTATTTATTTATTTATTTATTTATTTATTTATTTATTTATTTATTTATTTATTTATTTATTTATTTATTTATTTATTTATTTATTTATTTATTTATTTATTTATTTATTTATTTATTTATTTATTTATTTATTTATTTATTTATTTATTTATTTATTTATTTATTTATTTATTTATTTATTTATTTATTTATTTATTTATTTATTTATTTATTTATTTATTTATTTATTTATTTATTTATTTATTTATTTATTTATTTATTTATTTATTTATTTATTTATTTATTTATTTATTTATTTATTTATTTATTTATTTATTTATTTATTTATTTATTTATTTATTTATTTATTTATTTATTTATTTATTTATTTATTTATTTATTTATTTATTTATTTATTTATTTATTTATTTATTTATTTATTTATTTATTTATTTATTTATTTATTTATTTATTTATTTATTTATTTATTTATTTATTTATTTATTTATTTATTTATTTATTTATTTATTTATTTATTTATTTATTTATTTATTTATTTATTTATTTATTTATTTATTTATTTATTTATTTATTTATTGTTTGTTTGTATCTTTCTTACCTTCTTTGTTTCTTGATTTTTTCTTTCTTTCTGTCGTTCTGTCTTTCTTTATTTGTTTATATCTTTCTTTCTCTCTTTCTTTCTTTCTTTCTTTGTTTCTGTTCATCGTTCGTTCTTTCTTCCCTTCTTTCTTCCTTTCCCTCTTTCTTTCTTTCTTGCTTTCTTTCCCTCTTGCTTAGTTTCTTTTTTACTTTCTTTCTTTCTTTCTTCCATTCTTTCTGTCTTTATTTCTTTCTTTCTTTCTATCTTGCTTTCCTTGTTTCTTTCTTTCTTTCTTTTTTACATTCTTTCTTTCTTTCTTTCTTCCATTCTTTCTGTCTTTATTTCTTTCTTTCTGTCTTTCTCTCTTCTTCTCTTCCTCTCTTTCTCTCTTTCATTCATTCTTTATTTCTTTCCTTCTTTCTTTCTTTCTTCCATTCTTTCTATCTTTCGTTCTTTCTTCCATTCTTTCTTTCTTTCTTTCTTTCTTTCTATGTTTCTTTCATTCTTCCTTTCTAATTTTCCTTCTTTCTGTCTGATTTTCTTTCTTTCTTTTTTCCTTTCTTTCTTTCTTTCTTTCTTTCTTTCTTTCTTTCTTTCTTTCTTTCTTTTTTTCTATGTTTCTTTCTTCCTTTCTTCCTTTCTTTCCTTCTTTCTTTCTTTCGTTCTTTCTTTCTTTCTTTCTTTCTTTTTGTCTTTCCTTCTTTCTTCTCTTTTCCTTTCTTCCTTTCTTTCTTTCCTTCCTTCTTTCTTTCTTTCTTTCTTTCTACTTTCTTTCCTTCTTTCTTTCTTTCTTTGTTTCTTTCTTCGTTTGTTTGTTTCTTTCTTTCTTTCTCCCTTTCTTTCCTTCTTTCTTTCTTTCGTTCTTTCTTTCATTCTTTTTGTCTTTCCTTCGTTCTTCTTTTTTCCTTTCTTCCTTTCTTTCTTTCCTTCTTTCTTTCTTTCTTTCTTTATACTTTCTTTCCTTCTTTCTTTCTTTCTTTGTTTCTTTCTGTGATTGTTTGACTGTTTCTTTCTTTCTTTCTTTCGTTCTTTCGTTCTATCTTTCTTTCCTTCTTCCTTCCTTTCGTTCTTTCTTTCTCTCTTTCTTTCTTCCTTTCTTTCTGTCTTTCTTTGTTCCTTTCTTTCTTTGTTTCTTTCTTTCTATCTTTCTTTCTTTGCCTCTTTCTTTCTTTCTTTTAGCGTTCTCTCTTCCTCTCTTTCTCTCTTTCTTTCCTTCTTTCTTTCTTACTTGCCTTCTTACTTGTTTTCTTTCTTTCATTCTATGTTTCTTTCCCTCTTTCTTTTTTCTGTCTTTCTTTGTTCCCTTCTTTGTGTCTTTCTTTGCTTGTTTGTTTGTTTCTTTCTTTCCTTCATTCTTTCTTTTATTTCTTTTTTCCTGTTTTCTCTCTTTCTTTCTTTCTTTCTTTCTTTCTTACTTGCTCCCTTTCTTTCTTTCTTTCTATCTCTCATTCTTTCATTCCATTTTTCCTTCTTTCTTTCTTACTTGCTTTCTTTCATTCTTTCTTTCTATCTTTCTTCATTTCTTTCTTTCTTTCTTTCTTTCTTTCTATCTCTCTTCCTCCCTTTCTCTCTTTCTTTCATTCTTTCTTTCTTTCTTACTTTCTTTCTTTCTTTCTATCTATCTATCTTTCTTTCTTTGCTTCTTTCTTTCTTTCTTTCTTCCTTTCTTTTGTTTTTCTTTGTTTCTTTCTTTCTTCCTTTCTTTGTATCTATCTCTCTTTGTATCTTTATTTCCTTGTTTCTTTCTTTCTTTCTTTCTGTCTTACTTTCTTTCCTTCCTTCTTTCTTGCTTTGTGTCTTTCTTTGCTTCTTTCCTTCTTTTTTCTTTCTTTCTTTCTTTCGTTCCTTCTTTCTCTGTTTCTGACTTTCTTTCTTTCTTTTTTTCCATCTTTATTTCTTTCTTGCTATTTTTCTTTTTTTCCTACTTACTCTCTTTCTTTCTTTCTTTCTTTCCTTCTTTCTTTCTTCCTTCCTTTCTTTCTTTCTTTCTTTCTTTCTTTCTACCTTTCTTTCCTTCCCCTTTCTCTCCTTGTTTGTTTCTTTCTTTGTTTCTTTCTTTCCTTCATTCTTTCTTTTATTTCTTTTTTCCTGTTTTCTCTCTTTCTTTCTTTCTTTCTTTCTTTCTTACTTGCTCCCTTTCTTTCTTTCTTTCTATCTCTCATTCTTTCATTCCATTTTTCCTTCTTTCTTTCTTACTTGCTTTCTTTCATTCTTTCTTTCTATCTTTCTTTCTTCATTTCTTTCTTTCTTTCTTTCTTTCTTTCTATCTCTCTTCCTCCCTTTCTCTCTTTCTTTCATTCTTTCTTTCTTTCTTACTTTCTTTCTTTCTTTCTATCTATCTATCTTTCTTTCTTTGCTTCTTTCTTTCTTTCTTTCTTCCTTTCTTTTGTTTTTCTTTGTTTCTTTCTTTCTTCCTTTCTTTGTATCTATCTCTCTTTGTATCTTTATTTCCTTGTTTCTTTCTTTCTTCTTTCTGTCTTACTTTCTTTCCTTCCTTCTTTCTTGCTTTGTGTCTTTCTTTGCTTCTTTCCTTCTTTTTCTTTCTTTCTTTCTTTCGTTCCTTCTTTCTCTGTTTCTGACTTTCTTTCTTTCTTTTTTTTCCATCTTTATTTCTTTCTTGCTATTTTTCTTTTTTTCCTACTTACTCTCTTTCTTTCTTTCTTTCTTTCCTTCTTTCTTTCTTCCTTCCTTTCTTTCTTTCTTTCTTTCTTCTACCTTTCTTTCCTTCCCCTTTCTCTCCTTGTTTGTTTCTTTCTTTGTTTTCTTTCTTTCTTTCGTTCTTTCTTTCTTTCTATCTTTCTTTCCTTATTTCTTCCTTCCTTTCTTTCTTTCTGTCTTTCTTTCTCTCTTTCTCTCTTCTTCTCTTTCTTTATTGCTTTCTTTCTTTATTGCTTTCTTTCTTTCTTTCTTTCTTTACTTACTTCTTTCTTTCTTTCCTTCTTTCTTTCTTTCTTTCTTTATCCCTTTCCGTCTTTCTTTCTTCCTTTGTTTCTCTCATTCTTGCTTCCTTTCTTTCTGTCTTTCTTTCCTTTTTTCTTTCTTTCTTTATTTCTTTCTACCTTTCTTTCCTTCTTTGTTTCTTTGTTTCTTTCTTTGTTTCTTTCTTTCTTTTTTTGTTCTTTCCTTTGTTCTATCTTTCTTTCCTTCTTTCTTCCTTCCTTCCTTTCTTTCTTTTTTTCTTTCTTTCTTTCTGTCTTTCTCTCTTCTTCTCTTTCTTTATTGCTTTCTTTCTTTCTTTGTATCTTTCTTTCCTTACTTCTTTCTTTCTTTCCTTCTTTCTTTCTTTCTCCCTTTCCGTCTTTCTTTCTTTCTTCCTTTGTTTCTTCCTATCTTGATTCCTTTCTTTCTGTCTTTCTTTGTTTCTTTCTTTCTTTATTTCTTTGTTTCGTTCTTTCTTTCTGTCTTTCTCTCTTCCTCACTTCCTCTTTTTCTCTCTTTCTTTCATACTTTCATTCTTTCTTCTTTTCTATCTTTCTTACTTGCTTCCTTTCTTTCATTGTTTCCTTCCTTCCCTCTTTCTTTCCTTTTTTCTTTCATTCTTTCTTTCTTTCTATCTCTCTTTCTTTCTTCCTTTCTTTCTTTAATTCCCTCTTTCTTTATTTTCTTTCTTTCTTTCAATCTTTCTTTCTTTCTTTGTTTCTTTCTGTCTTTCTTTCTTTCTTGCTATCTTTTTTTCCTTCTTTCTTCCTTTCTTTCTTTCTTTCTTTCTTACTTTCTATCTTTCTTGCTTTTTTCCATTTTTTCTTTCTGTCTTTCTTTCTTTCTTCCTTTCTTTCTTTCTCTCTTTCTTTCTTACTTTCCTTCTATCTTTCTTTGTTTGTTTGTTTCTTTCTTTCTTTGTTTCAATCTTTTTTGTTCTCTCTTTCTTTCTTTATTGCTTTCTTTGTTTCTTTCTTTCTGTCTTTCTCTCTTTCTTTAATTCTTTCTTTCTTTCCCTCTTTCTTCCTTTCTTTCTTTCTCTCTTTCTTTCTTCCTTCTTTCTATCTTTCCTTCTTTCTTGCTTTCCATCATTCTTTATTTCTTTCTTTCTTTCTGTCTTTCTCTCTTCCTCACTTCCTCTCTTTCTCTCTTTCTATCATTCTTTCTTTATTTCCCTCTTTCTTTCTTACTTACCTGCTTTCTTTCTATCTCCCTATCTTTCTTTCCTCATTTCTTTCTTTCTTTCTTTCTTTCTTTCTTTCTTTCTTTCTGTCTTTCTTTCCTACTTTCTTTCTTTATTTCCTTTTTTCTCTCTTTCTTTCTTCCATTATTTTTGCTCTCTTTCTTTCTTCCTTTCTTTAGTCTTACTTTTTTGTTTCTTTCTTTCTTCGTTTCTATCTTATTTTCTATCTTTATTCCCTTGCTTCTTTCTTTCTTTCCTTCTTTCTTTCTTTGTAACTTTCTTTCTTTCTTCTTTTCTTTCTTTCTTGATTTTTCTTTCCTGCATTCTTTCGTTCTTTCTTTGCTCCTTTCTTTGTTGCTTTCTTTCTTTCTTCCTTTCTTTCTTTCTTCCTTTCTTTCTTTCTGTCTTTCTCTCTTTCTTCCTATCTTTATTTGCTTCTTCTTTCTATCTTTCGTTACTTCTTTCATTCTTCCATTCTTTCTCTATTCCTCTCTTCCTCTCTTCCTCCCTTTCTTTCATTCTTTCATTCTTTCTTTCTTTCTTTCTTTCTTTCTTTGTTTCTTTGTTTCTTTCTGTCTTTCGCTCTTCCATACTTCCTCTCTTTCCCTCTTTCTTTCATTTTTTCTTTCTTTCCCTCTTTCTTTCTTTCTTACTTGCTTTCTTTCTTTCTTTCTTTCTATCTTTCTTTCTTTCTTCCTTCCATTCTTTCTTTCTTTCTTGCTTTCTTTCCTTCTTTCTTTCTTTCGTACTTTCTTTCTTTCTTTCTTTCTTTTTGTCTTTCCTTCTATCTTCTTTTTTCCTTTCTTCCTTTCTTTAATTCCTTGTTTCTTTCTTTCTTTCTATTTTCTTTCCTTCTTTCTTTCTTTCTTTCTTTGTTTCTTTGTTTGTTTCTTTCTTTCTTCCTTTCTTTCCTTATTTCTTAAGTTCTTTCTTTTTGTCGTTCCTTCTTTCTTCTTGTTTCCTTTCTTCGTTTCTTTCTTTCCTTCTTTCTTTCTTTCTTTCTTTCTATTTTCTTTCTTTCTTTGTTTCTTTCTTTGTTTCTTTTACTGTTTCTTTGTTTCTTTCTTTCGTTCTTTCTTTCTATCTTTCTTTCCTTCTTTCTTGCTTTCATTCTTTCTCTCTTTCTTTCTTCCTTTCTTTGTGTCATTCTTTGTTCCTTTCTTTCTTTGTTTCTTTCTTTCTTTCTTTCTTGTCTCTTTCTTTTTTTCTTTCTTTCTTTCTTTCTTTCTTTCTTTTAGCTTTCTCTCTTCCTCTCTTTCTCTCTTTCTTTCATTCTTTCTATCTTTCCTTCTTTCTTTCTTTCTTACTTGCCTTCTTACTTGCTTTCTTTCTTTCATTCTTTCTTTCTTTCCCTCTTTCTTTTTTCTGTCTTTCTTTGTTCCCGTCTTTGTGTCTTTCTTTGCTTGTTTGTTTTTTTTTCTATCCTTCTTTCTCTCTTTCCTTCTTCCTGTTTTCTCTCTTTCTTTCTTTCTTTCTTACTTGCTCCCTTTCTTTCTTTCTTTCTTTCTATCTCTCATTCTTTCTTTCCATCTTTTCTTCTTTCTTTCTTACTTGCTTTCTTTCATTCTTTCTTTCTATCTTTCTTTCTTCATTTCTTTCTTTCTTTCTTTCTTTCTATCTCTCTTTCTCTCTTTCTATCTTTCTTTCATTCTTTCTTTCTTTCTTTCTTTTGTCTTTCTTTGTATCTTTCTTTCTTCCTTTCTTTGTTTCTATCTCTCTTTCTATCTTTATTTCCTTGTTCCTTTCTTTCTTTCTTTCTTTCTTTCTTTCTGTTTTACTTTCTTTCCTTCCTTCTTTCTTGCTTTGGATCTTTCTTTCCTTCTTTCTTTCTTTTTTCTTTCTTTCTTTCTTTCTTTCGTTCCTTCTTTCTTTGTTTCTGACGTTCTTTCTTTCTTTTTTTCCATCTTTATTTCTTTCTTGCTATTTTTCTTTTTTTCCTACTTACTCTCTTTCTTTCTTTCTTTCTTTCTTTCCTTCTTTCTTTCTTCCTATCTTTCTTTCCTTCTTTCTTTCTTTCTTTCTTTCTTTCTACCTTTTTTCCTTCCTCTTTCTTTCTTTCTTTCTTTCTTTGTTTCTTTCTTTTTTGTTACTTTCTTTCGTTCTTTCTTTTTTTCTATCTTTCTTTCCTTCTTCCTTCCTTCCTTTCTTTCTTTCTGTCTTTCTTTCTCTCTTTCTCTCTTCTTCTCTTTCTTTATTGCTTTCTTTCTTTCTTTGTTTCTTTCTTTCCTTACTTCTTTCCTTCTTTCTTTCTTTCTCCCTTTCCATCTTTCTTTCTTTCTTCCTTTGTTTCTCTCTTTCAAGCTTCCTTTCTTTCTGTCTTTCTTTCCTTGTTTCTTTCTTTCTTTATTTCTTTCCACCTCTCTTTCCTTCCTTTTTCTTTCTTTGTTTCTTTGTTTCTTTCTTTCTTTCTTTCTACTTTCTTTCCTTCTTTCTTTCGTTCTTGCTTTGTTTCTTTCTTTGTTTGCTTGTTTGTTTCCTTCTTTCTTCCTTTCTTTCCCTCTTTCTTTCTTTCGTTCTTTCTTTCTTTCTTTCTTTTTGTCTTTCCTTCTCTCTTCTTTTTTCCTTTCTTCCTTTCGTTCTTTCCTTCTTTCTTTCTTTCTTTCTTTCTATTTTCTTTCCTTCTTTCTTTCTTTCTTTCTTTGTTTCTTTCTTTGTTTGTTTTACTGTTTCTTTCTTTCTTTCTTTCTTTCGTTCTTTCTATCTATCTTTCTTTCCTTCTATCTTCCTTACTTTCTTTCTTTCTCTCTTTCTTTCTTCCTTTCTTTCTGTCTTTCTTTGTTCCTTTCTTTCTTTGTTTCTTTCTTTCTTTCTTTCTGTCTTACTTTTTTCCTTCCTTCTTTCTTTCTTTGTATCTTTCTTTCCTTCTTTCTTTCATTTTTCTTTCTTTCTTTCTTTCTTTCGTTCCTTCTTTCTTTCTTTCATTCTTTCATTCCTTCTTTGCTTCTTTCTTTCTTCCTTTCTTTTTTCTTTCTTCCTTCCTTTCTGTCTTTCTTTGTTACCTTGTTTCTTTCTTTGTTTCTTTCTTTCCTTCTTTCTTCCTTTCTTTTTTCTCTCTCTTTCCTTCTTCCTTTCTTTCTCTCTTTCTTTGTTTGTTTCCATCTTTCTTTCTTTCTTCCTTTCTTTCTTTCCTTCTTTCTTTCTTTCTTTCTTCCTTCCTTTCTTTCTTTCTGTCTTTCTTTCTCTCTTTCTCTCTTCTTCTCTTTCTTTATTGCTTTCTTTCTTTGTTTCTTTCTTTCCTTACTTCTTTCTTTCTTTCCTTCTTTCTTTCTTTCTCCCTTTCCGTCTTTCTTTCTTTCTTCCTTTGTTTCTCTCTTTCTTGCTTCCTTTCTTTCTGTCTTTCTTTGTTTCTTTCTTTCTATCTTTCTTGGCTTCCTTCTTTCTTTCTTTGTTTCTTTGTTTCTTTCTTTCTGTCTTTCTCTCTTCCTCACTTACTCTCTTTCTCTCTTTCTTTCATGCTTTCTTTCTTTCCCTTTTTGTTCTTTCTTTCTTACTTGCTTCCTTTCTTCCATTGTTTCCTTCCTTCCCTCTTTCTTTCCTTCTTTCTTTCATTGTTTCTTTCTTTCTATCTCTCTTTCTTTCTTCCTTTCTTTCTTTCATTCCCTCGTTCTTTCTTTCTTTCTTTCTTTCTTTCAAGCTTTCTTTCTTTGTTTCTTTCTGTCTTTCTTTCTTTCTTGCTATCTTTCTTTCCTTCTTTCTTCCTTTCCTTCCTTCTTTCTACCTTTCTTTCTTTTTTCCATTTTTTCTTTTTGTCTTTCTTTCTTTCTTCCTTTCTTTCTTTCTTCCTTTCTTTCTTACTCTCTTTCTTTCTTACTTTCGTTCTATCTTTCTTTTTTTGTTTGTTTCTTTCTTTCTTTGTTTCTTTCTTTCTATTTTTTTTGTTCTTTCTATCTTTCTTTATTGCCTTCTTTCTTTCTTTCTGTCTTTCTCTCTTTCTTTAATTCTTTCTTTCTTTCCCTCTTTCTGCCTTTCTTTCTTTCTCTCTTTCTTTCTTCCTTTTTTCTATCTTTCCCTCTTTCTTCCTTTCCATCATTCTGTCTTTTCTTCTTTCTTTGTTTCTTTCTTTCTTTCTGTCTTTCTCTCTTCCTCACTTCCTATCTTTCTCTCTTTCTATGATTCTTTCTTTATTTCCCTCTTTCTTTCTTACTTACTTGCCTTCTTCCTTTCTTTCTCTCTATCTTTGTTGCTTTCTTCATTTCTTTCTTTCTTTCTTTCATTCTTTCTTTCTTTCTGTCTTTCTTTCTTTCTTTCTTTCTTTCTTTCTGTCTTTCTCTCCTACTTTCTTTCTTTCCTTTGTTCTTTCTTTCTTCCATTCTTTTTTCTCTCTTTCTTTCTTCTTTCTTTCTGTCTTTCTTTCTGTCTTTCTTTCTGTCTTTCTTTCTTTCTGTTTCATTCTTTCTTTCCTTCTTTCTTTCCTTTCTTCTTTCTTTCTTTCTTTCTTTCTTTCTTTCTATCTTTCTTTCTTTCTTCCGTTCATTCTTTCTTTTTTCCTTCTTTCTTTCTTTCATCCTTTCTTTCTTTCTGTCTTTCTTTATTACTTTCTCTCTATGTTTCTTTCTTTCTTTCTTTTTTTCTATATTTCTTTGATTTTTCTTTCTTTCTTTCTTTCTGTCTTTCTTTATTTTTTTCTTTCCATCTTTCTTTCTTTCTCTCTTTCTCTCTTCCTATCTTCTTCTCTTTCTTTCTCTCTTTCTTTGTTTCATTCTTGTTTCCTTCTTTCTTTCTTTCTTTGTTCCTTTCTTGTTTCCTTCTTCCTTTCTTTCTTTCTTTGCTTCTTGATAGTTTCCTTCTTTCTTTCTTTCCATCTATCTCCCTTTCTTCTTTTCTTTCTTTCAATTTTTTTTGTTTCTTTCTTAGTTTCTTTCTTTCTTTTTTCTTTCTTTCTTTCTTTCCTTCTTTCTTCCTTTGTTTGTTTGTATCTTTCTTACCTTCTTTGTTTCTTGCTTTTTTCTTTCTTTCTGTCGTTCTGTCTTTCTTTATTTGTTTATATCTTTCTTTCTCTCTTTCTTTCTTTCTTTCTTTGTTTCTGTTCATCGTTCGTTCTTTCTTCCCTTCTTTCTTCCTTTCCCTCTTTCTTTCTTTCTTGCTTTCTTTCCCTCTTGCTTAGTTTCTTTTTTACTTTCTTTCTTTCTTTCTTCCATTCTTTCTGTCTTTATTTCTTTCTTTCTTTCTATCTTGCTTTCCTTCTTTCTTTCTTTCTTTCTTTTTTACATTCTTTCTTTCTTTCTTTCTTCCATTCTTTCTGTCTTTATTTCTTTCTTTCTGTCTTTCTCTCTTCTTCTCTTCCTCTCTTTCTCTCTTTCTTTCATTCTTTATTTCTTTCCTTCTTTCTTTCTTTCTTCCATTCTTTCTATCTTTCGTTCTTTCTTCCATTCTTTCTTTCTTTCTTTCTCTCTTTCTTCCATTCTTTCTTTCTTTCTTTATTTCTTTCTTCCTTTCTTTCTTTCTTTCTTTCTTTGTTTCTGTCTCTCTTTCTTTCTTTCTTTCTTACTCTCTATCTTTCTTTCCTTCTTTCTTTCTTTCTTTCTCTCTTTCTTTCTACCTTTCCTCCTCTCTTTCTTTCTTCCCGTCTTTCTCTCTTCCTCACTTCCTCACTTTCTCTTTTTCTTTCATTCTTAATTGCTTTCTTTCTTTCGTTCTTTGTATCTTTATTTATTTCTTGCTTCCTTTCTTTCTTTCCTTCTTTCTTTCTATCTTTCTTTGATTCTTTCTTTCCTTCTTTCTTTTTTGCTTTCTTTCTTTAATCCTTTCTTTTTCCTCTCTTTCTTTCTGCCCTTCTTTCTGTCTTTGTTAGTTTGTTTGTTTCTTTATCTCTTTCTCGCTTTCTTTCTTCCTATCTTTCTTTCCTTCCTTCTTTCTATCTTACTTTCCTTCGTTCTTTCTTTCTTTCTTTCTTTCTTTCTTTCTTTCTTTCTTTCTTTCTTTCCTTCCTTCTTTTTTTCTTTCCTTCTTTCATACTTTCTTTTTCCTCTCTTTCTTTCTTTCCTTCTTTCTTTATTTCTTTCTTTCTTACTTAATTTCTTTCTTTCTTTCTTCCTTTCTTTTCTTCTCTCTTTCTTCCTTCCTTTCTTTTGACTTTCCTTGTTTCTTTCTTTCTTTCTTTCTATCTTTCTTTGATTGTTTCTTTCTTTGTATCCTTCTCTCCTCCGTTCTTCCTCTCTTTCTTTCATTCTTTCTTTCTTTGTTTCTATCTTACTTTCCTTCTTTCTTTCCTTCTTTCTTTCTTTCTTTCCTTCCTTCTTTCTTTCCTTGTATCTTTCTGTCTTCCTTTCTTTCTTTTTCTTTCTTTCTATCTTCCTTTCTTTCTTTCTTTCTTTCTTTTTTCTTTCTTTTTTGTTTCTTTCTTTCTTTCTTTCGTTCTTTCTTTGTTTCTTTCTTTCTTAGTGTTTTTCTTTCTTTCTTCCTTTCATTCTTTCTTCCTTTCTTTCTTTTTTCTTTTTTCTTTTTTCTTTCTTTCTTTCTGTCTTTCTTTCTTTCTTCCTATCTTTGTTTCCTTCTTTCTTTCTATCTTTCGTTACTTCTTTCTTTCTTCCATTCTTTCTCTATTTCTCTCTTCCTCCCTTCCTCTGTCTCTTTCATTCTTTCTTTCTTTCTTTCTTTCTTTCATTCTTTCTTTCTTTCTTTGTTTCTATCTTACTTTCCTTCTTTCTTTCCTTCTTTCTTTCTTCATTTCTTTCTTTCTTTCTACCTTTCTTTCCTTCTTTCTTTCTTTGTTTGTTTGTTTCTTTCTTTCTTTCTATCTTTATTTCCTTGTTTCTTTCTTTCTTTCCTTCCTTCTTTCTTTCCTTGTATCTTTCTTTCTTCCTTTCTTTCTTTTTTCTTTCTTTCTTTCTTTTCTTCTTTCTTTATTTCATTCTTTCTTTCTTTGTTTTTATCTTGCTTTCCTTCTTTCATTCTTTCTTTGTTACTTGCCTTCTTACTTGCTTTCTTTCTTTCATTCTTTCTTTCTTTACCTCTTTCTTTCTTTTTTCTTTCTTCCTTTCTTTCTTCTCTCTTTCTTTCTTTCTCTCTTCTTTCTTCTTCACTTCTTTCTTTCTGTCTTTCTTTGTTTGCTTGTTTCTTTCTTTCTTTCTTTCTTTCCGTCTTTCTCTCTTCCTCACTTCCTCTCTTTCTCTCTTTCTTTCATTCTTTCTTTTTCTCCCTCTTTCTCTCTTACTTAATTGCTTTCTTTCTTTCTTTCTTTCTATCTTTCTTTCTTTCTTCCTTCCATTCTTTCTTTCTTTCCTTCTTTCTTTCTATCTTTCTTTCTTTCTATCTTTCTTTCTATCTATCTTTCTCTCTTCCTTTCTTCCTCTCTTTCTCTCTTTCTTTCATTCTTTGTTACTTTGTTTCTATCTTACTTTCCTTCTTTCTTTCTTCCTCTCATTCTTTTCTTTCTTTTTTTCTGTCTTTCTTTCTTTCCTTCTTTCTTTCTTCCTTTCTATGTTTCGGTCTGTCTTTCTTTATTTCTTTCTTTCTTTAATTCTTTCTTTCTTTCTTTCTATCTTTCTTTGATTCTTTCATTCTTTCTTTCTTCTTTTCATTGTTTCTTTCTCTCTTTCTGTCTATCTTTCTTTGTTCCTATCTTTCTTTCCTTCTTTCTTTCCTTCCTTCTTTCTTTCTTTATATCTATCTTTCTTTCTGTCTTCCATTCTATCTTTGTTTCTTTCTTTCTTTCCTCCTTTCGCTCTTTCTCTGTTTCTTGCTTCCTTTATTTCTGTCTTGCTTTGTCTCTTTCTTTCTATCTCTCTGTACTTCTTTGTTTGTTTGTTTCTTTCTTTGTTTCTGTCTTTCTCTCTTCCTCTCTTTCTCTCTTTCATTCATTCTTTCTTTATTTCCTTCCCTCTTTCTTTCTTGCTTACTTGCTTTTAATCTTTCTTTCTTTCTATCTTTCTTTGATTCTATCTTTCTTTGTTTCTTTCTAACTTTCTTTCTTTTTTACTTTCTTTCTTTCTTTCTTTCTCTCTTTCTTTCTTCCTTCCTTTCTTTCTGTCTTTCTTTGTTTTTTTCTTTCTTTGTTTCTTTCTTTCTATCTTTCTTTCCTTCCTTCTTTCTTTCTTTCTTTCATTCTTTCCCTTTTTTTCTTTCTTTCTTACTTGCTTTCTTTCTTTCATTCTCTCTTTCTTTCCCTCTTTCTTGCGTTCTTACTTGCTTTCTTTCTTTCTATCTTTCTTTCTTTCTCCTTTGTTTCTTTCTTTCCTTCCTTCTCTCTTACCTTGTATCTTTCCTTCTTTCTTCCTTCCTTTATTCCTTTCATTATTCTGTCTTTCTTTCTTTCTTTCTTCCTATCTTTGTTTCCTTCCTTCTTTCTATCTTTTGTTACTTCTTTCTTTCTTCCATTCTTTCTCTATTTCTCTCTTCCTCTCTTCCTCTCTTTCTTTCATTCTTTCTTTCTTTCTTTCTGCCATTCTTTCCTTCTTTCTTTCTTTGTTTCTTTCTTCCTTTCTTTCTTTCCTGCTTTCTTCCTTTCTTTCTTTCTTTCTTTCTGTCTTTCTTTCTTTCTTCCGATCTTTGTTTCCTTCCCTCTTTCTATCTTTCGATACTTCTTTCTTTCTTCCATTCTTTCTCTATTTCTCTCTTCCTCTCTTCCTCTCTTTCTTACATTCTTTATTTCTTTCTACCTCTCTTTCCTTCTTTCTTACTTTCTTTCTTTGTTACTTTCTTTCTCTCGTTCCTTCTTTCTTTCTATCTTTCCTTCCTTCTTTGGTTCTTATTTCCTTTCTTTCTTTCTTTCTTTCTTTCTGTCTTTGTTTCTTTCTCTCTTCCTCTCTTCTTCTCTTCTTTCTTGCATTCTTTCTTTGTTACTGTCTTTCCTTACTTCTTTCTTTATTTCTATCTTTCTTTCCTTCTTCCTTTCTTTCTTCCTTTCTTTCTGTCTTTCTTTGTTTCTTTCTTTCTTTGTTTCCTTCTTTTATCTTACTTTCTTTCTTTCCCTCTTTCTTTCTTTCCTTCTTTCTTTTTGTCTTTCTCTCATCGTCTCTTCCTCTCTTTCTCTCTTTCTTTCATTCTTTCTTTCTTTCTTTCTTAGTTGCCTTCTTACTTGCTTTCTTTCTCTCATTCTTTCTTTCTTTCCCTTTTTCTTTCTTTCTTTCTTTTTTCTTTTTTTCCTTCTTCGTTTCTTTTTTCTCTCTTTCTTTCTTCCCATCTTTCTGTCTTTCTTTGTTTCCTTCTTTCTTTCTTTCTTTCCTTCCGTCTTTCTCTCTTCCTCACTTCCTCTCTTTCTCTCTTTCTTTCATTCTTTCTTTTTTCCCTCTTTCTTTCTTATTTAATTGCTTTCTTTCTTTCCATCTTTCTTTCCTTCTTCCTTCCTTCAATTCTTTCTTTCTTTCCTTCTTTCTTTCTATCTTTCTTTGATTCTTTCTTTCTCTCTATCTTTCTTTCCTTCTATCTTTCTCTCTTCCTTTCTTCCTCTCTTTCTCTCTTTCTTTCATTTTTTCTTTCTTTGTTTCTATCTTACTTTCCTTCTTTCTCTCTTTCCTTCTTTCTTACTTCCTTTCTTTCTATTCCTTCTTTTTTCTGTCTTTCTTTCTTTCCTTCTTTCTTTCTTCCTTACTTTGTTTCGTTCTGTCTTCCTTTGTTTCTTTCTTTCTTTCTATCTTTCTTTCTTTCTTTCTTTCTTTCTTTCTTTCTTCTTTTCTTTGTTTCTTTCTTTCTTTCTTTCTGTCTTTTTTTCTTATTTCTGTCTTTTTTCCTATCTTTCTTTCCTTCTTTCTTTCTTTCCTTCCTTCTTTCTTTCTTTATTTCTATATTTATTTCTATCTTTCTTTCTCTCTTTGCTTCTATCTTCCATTCTTTCTTTGTTTCTTTGTTTCTTTCTATCTTTCTGTACTTGTTTGTTTGTTTGTTTCTTTCTTTCTTTCTTTCTTTCTCTCTTTCTCTCTTCCTCTCTTCCTCTATTCCTCTCTTTCTCTCTTTCATTCATTCTTTCTTTCATTCTTTCCCTCCTTCTTTCTTGCTTACTTGCTTTTAATCTTTCTTTCTTTCTTTCTTTCTATCTTTCTTTGATTCTATCTTTCTTTCTAACTTTCTTTCTTTTTTACTTTCCTTCTTTCTTTCTTTCTCTCTTTCTTTCTTCCTTTCTTTCTGTCTTTCTTTGTTTTTTTCTTTCTTTGTTTCTTTCTTTCTATCTTTCTTTCCTTCCTTCTTTCTTTCTTTCTTTGTTTCTGTCTTTCTGTCTTTCTCTCTTCCTCACTTCCTCTCTTTCTCTCTTTCTTTCAATCTTTGTTTCCTTTTTTCTCTTTCTTTCTTACTTGCTTTCTTTCTTTCATTCTTTCTTTCTTTCCCTCTTTCTTTCGTTCTTACTTGCTTTCTTTCTTTCTATCTTTCTTTCTTCCTTTGTTTCTTTCTTTCTTTCCTTCTTTCTTTCTTCCTTTCTTTTTTCTCTCTTTCTTTCTTCCTTTCTTTCTGTCTTTCTTTGCTTCTTTCTTTCCCTCTTTCTTTGCTTCTTTTTTTCCTTCTTTCTTCCTTTCTTTTTTCTCTCTCTCCTTCTTCCTTTCTTTGTGTCTTTCTTTCTTTCCTTCTTTCTTTTTTCATTCTTTCTTCCTTTCTTTTTTCTCTCTTTCTTTCTTCCTTTCTATCTATCTTTGTTTGTTTGTTTGTTTATTTATTTATTTATTTATTTATTTATTTATTTATTTATTTATTTATTTATTTATTTATTTATTTATTTATTTATTTATTTATTTATTTATTTATTTATTTATTTATTTATTTATTTATTTATTTATTTATTTATTTATTTATTTATTTATTTATTTATTTATTTATTTATTTATTTATTTATTTATTTATTTATTTATTTATTTATTTATTTATTTATTTATTTATTTATTTATTTATTTATTTATTTATTTATTTATTTATTTATTTATTTATTTATTTATTTATTTATTTATTTATTTATTTATTTATTTATTTATTTATTTATTTATTTATTTATTTATTTATTTATTTATTTATTTATTTATTTATTTATTTATTTATTTATTTATTTATTTATTTATTTATTTATTTATTTATTTATTTATTTATTTATTTATTTATTTATTTATTTATTTATTTATTTATTTATTTATTTATTTATTTATTTATTTATTTATTTATTTATTTATTTATTTATTTATTTATTTATTTATTTATTTATTTATTTATTTATTTATTTATTTATTTATTTATTTATTTATTTATTTATTTATTTATTTATTTATTTATTTATTTATTTATTTATTTATTTATTTATTTATTTATTTATTTATTTATTTATTTATTTATTTATTTATTTATTTATTTATTTATTTATTTATTTATTTATTTATTTATTTATTTATTTATTTATTTCTGTTTTCTCTCTTTCTTCCTTCCTTTCTCTCTCTCTTTCTTTGTTTCTTTCTTTCCTTGTTTATTACTTTCTTTCTGTTTTCTCTCTTCCATACTTCCTCTCTTTCCCTCTTTTCTTCATTCTTTCTTTCTTTGTTGTTCGTTCTTTCCTTGTATCTTTCTTTCTTTCTATTTTTGTTTTTTCTTTCTTTCTTCGTTCCTTTCTTTCTTTCCTTTCTTCTTTCATTCTTTCTTTCTTTCTCTCTTCCTCTCTTCCTCTCTTTCTCTCTTTCTTTCATTCTTTCTTTCTTTCTTTCTTTTATTCTTTCTTTCTTTCTATCTTTCTATCTTTGTTTCTTTCACTCTTTCCTTCTTTCTTTCTTTCTTCCTTTCTTTTTTCTCTCTTTCTTTCTTACTTTCTTCTCTCTTTCTTTGTTTGTTTGTTTGTTTCTTTGTTTCTATCTTTCATTCTTTCTTATTTCCTCTATTCTTTCTTTCTTTCCTTGCTTCTTTCTTTGTATCTTTCTTTCTTCCTTTCTTTCTTTCCTTCTTTTTTCGTTTGGTCTTTCTTTCGTTCTTTCTTTCTATCATTCTTTCTTTGTGACTTTCTTTCTTTCTTCCTTTCTTTCTTTCTTCCTTCCTTCCTTCCTTTCTCTCTTTCTTTCTTTCTTTCTTTCTTTCATTCTGTCTTTCTTTCTTTCTTCCTATCTTTCTTTACTTCCTTCGTGCTATCTTTCATTACTTCTTTCTTTCATTCTTTCTTTCATTCATTCTTTCTTTGTTTGTTTCTTTCTTTCTGTCGTTCTCCCTTCCACACCTACTCTCTTTCTCACCTTCTTTCGTAGTTTCTTTCTTTCCCTCTTTCTTTTTTTCTTACTTGTTTTCTTTTTTTCTTTCCATCTTTGTTTCTTTCTTTCTTCCTTTTTTCTTTCTTTCCTTCTTTCTTTCTTTCTTCCTCTCTTTTTTCTCTCTTTATTTCTTCCTTTCCTTCTGTCTTTCTTTGTTTCTTTCTTTCTTTCTTTCTTTGTTTCTATCTTTCTTTCTATCTTTCTTTCCTTCTTTCCTTCTTTGTTTCCTTCCTTGTTTCCTTCGTTCTTTCATTGTATCTTTGCTTCTTTCTTCCTTTCTCTCTTTTTTTTCCTTCTCTTTTTCTTTGTTTCTTTCTTTCTGTCTTTCGTCATATCTTTCATTCTTCCTCTCTTCCTCTCTTCTTCTCTTTCTTTCTTTCTGTCTTTCCACCTTTGTTTCCTTCTTTCTTTTTTTCTTTCTTTCTTTGTTTATTTCTTTCTATCGTTCCTTCTTTCTTTCTCTCTTTCATTCTTCCTGTCTTCCTCTCTTCTTCTCTTTCTTTCTGTTTTCTTTGTTTCTTTCTTTCCTTACCTTTTTCTTTATTTTTTCTTTCTTTCTATCCTTCTTTCTTTCTCCCTTTCCTTCTTTCTTTCTTCCTTTCTTCCTTTTCTTTTTTCTCTCTTTCTTTCTTCCTTTCTTTCTGTCCTTCTTTGGTTATTTCTTTCTTTATTTCTTTCCTTCTATCTTTCTTTCCTTCCTTCTATCTCTCTTTCTTTCATTCTTGCTTCTTTTCCCTTACTTTCTTTCTTACTTGCTTTCTTTCTATCATTCTTTCTTTCTTTCCCTCTTTCTTGCTTTCTTACTTGCTTCCTTCCCTTCTTTCTTTCTTTCTTTCTTTCTTTCTTTCTATCTTTCTTTCTTTCTTGCTTACTTCTTACTTTCTTTCTTTCTATCTTTCTTTCTTTCTCCCTTTCTTTCCTTCTTCCTTTCTTGCTTTCTTTCTTTCTTTATTTATTTCTTTCTTCCTTTCCTTCTTCCTTTCTTTCTATCTTTGCCTCTTCCTTTCTTTCTTTTTGTCTTTCTCCCTTCCTCTCTTTCTCTCTTTCTTTCATTCTTTCTTTCTTTCCTTCTATCTTTCTTACTTGCCTTCTTACTTGCTTTCTTTCTTTCATTCTTTCTTTTTTTCCCTCTTTCTTTCTTTCTTTTTTTCTTGCTTTCTTTCTTCCTTTCTTCTTTCTCTCTTACTTCCCTTCTTTCTTTCTTTCTTTCTTTGTTTGTTTGTTTCTTTCTTTATTTCTTTCTTTCTTTCTGTTTTCTCTCGTTCTTTCTTCCTTTCTTTCCCGCTTTCATTCTTTCTTACTTGCTTAATTTTTTTCTTTCTATCTTTCTTTCTTTCTTTCTTTCTTTCTGTCCTTCTTTCTTTCTATCTTTCTTTGATCCTTTCTTTCTTTCTTTCTTTCTATCTTTCTCTCTTCCTTTCTTCCTTTCTTTCTCTCTTTCTTTCATTCTTTCTTTGTTTCTATCTTTCTTTCCCTCTTTCTTTCTTTCCATCTTTATTTCTTTCTTGATATTTTTCTTTTTTGTTTCTTTCGTTCTTTCTTTCTTCTTTCTCTATATCTCTCTTCCTCTCTTCTTCTCTTTCTTTCTATCTTTGTTTCTTTCTTTCGTTACTTCTTTCTTTCTTTCTTTCTTTCATTATTTATTTATTTCTTTCATTCTTCCCCTCTTTCATTCTTTTTGTCTTTCTCCCTTCCTCTCTTTCTCTCTATCTTTCATTCTTTCTTTCTTTCTTTCGTTCTTTCTTACTTGCCTTCTTACTTGATTTCTTTCTTTTTTCCCTCTTTCTTTCTTTCTTTTTGTCTTCCTTTGTTTCTTCCTTTCTTCTTTCTCTCTTTCTTTCTTCCGTTCTTTCTGTCTTTCATTCTTTCTTACCTGCTTTCTTTCTTCCTTTCTTTCTGTCTTTCTTTGTTTCTTTCTTTGTTTCTTTTTCTTTCTATCTTTCTTTCTTTCTTTATTTATTTCTCTCTTTCTTCCTTTCTGTTGTCTCTCTTTCTTTCTTTCTTCCTTTCTTTCCGTCTTTCATTCTTTCTTACCTGCTTTCTTTCTTCCTTTCTTTCTGTCTTTCTTTGTTTCTTTCTTTGTTTCTCTCTTTCTATCTTTCTTTCTTTATTTCTTTGTTTCTGTTCATCGTTCGTTCTTTCTTCCCTTCTTTCTTCCTTTCCCTCTTTCTTTCTTTCTTGCTTTCTTTCCCTCTTGCTTAGTTTCTTTTTTACTTTCTTTCTTTCTTTCTTCCATTCTTTCTGTCTTTATTTCTTTCTTTCTTTCTATCTTGCTTTCCTTCTTTCTTTCTTTCTTTCTTTTTTACATTCTTTCTTTCTTTCTTTCTTTCTTTCTTTCTTTCTTTCTTCCATTCTTTCTGTCTTTATTTCTTTCTTTCTGTCTTTCTCTCTTCTTCTCTTCCTCTCTTTCTCTCTTTCTTTCATTCTTTATTTCTTTCCTTCTTTCTTTCTTTCTTCCATTCTTTCTATCTTTCGTTCTTTCTTCCATTCTTTCTTTCTTTCTTTCTCTCTTTCTTCCATTCTTTCTTTCTTTCTTTATTTCTTTCTTCCTTTCTTTCTTTCTTTCTTTGTTTCTGTCTCTCTTTCTTTCTTTCTTTCTTACTCTCTATCTTTCTTTCCTTCTTTCTTTCTTTCTTTCTCTCTTTCTTTCTACCTTTCCTCCTCTCTTTCTTTCTTCCCGTCTTTCTCTCTTCCTCACTTCCTCACTTTCTCTTTTTCTTTCATTCTTAATTGCTTTCTTTCTTTCGTTCTTTGTATCTTTATTTATTTCTTGCTTCCTTTCTTTCTTTCCTTCTTTCTTTCTATCTTTCTTTGATTCTTTCTTTCCTTCTTTCTTTTTTGCTTTCTTTCTTTAATCCTTTCTTTTTCCTCTCTTTCTTTCTGCCCTTCTTTCTGTCTTTGTTAGTTTGTTTGTTTCTTTATCTCTTTCTCGCTTTCTTTCTTCCTATCTTTCTTTCCTTCCTTCTTTCTATCTTACTTTCCTTCTTTCTTTCTTTCTTTCTTTCTTTCTTTCTTTCTTTCCTTCCTTCTTTTTTTCTTTCCTTCTTTCATACTTTCTTTTTCCTCTCTTTCTTTCTTTCCTTCTTTCTTTATTTCTTTCTTTCTTACTTAATTTCTTTCTTTCTTTCTTCCTTTCTTTTCTTCTCTCTTTCTTCCTTCCTTTCTTTTGACTTTCCTTGTTTCTTTCTTTCTTTCTTTCTATCTTTCTTTGATTGTTTCTTTCTTTGTATCCTTCTCTCCTCCGTTCTTCCTCTCTTTCTTTCATTCTTTCTTTCTTTGTTTCTATCTTACTTTCCTTCTTTCTTTCCTTCTTTCTTTCCTTCTTTCTTTCTTTCTTTCTTTCCTTCCTTCTTTCTTTCCTTGTATCTTTCTGTCTTCCTTTCTTTCTTTTTCTTTCTTTCTATCTTCCTTTCTTTCTTTCTTTCTTTCTTTTTTCTTTCTTTTTTGTTTCTTTCTTTCTTTCTTTCGTTCTTTCTTTGTTTCTTTCTTTCTTAGTGTTTTTCTTTCTTTCTTCCTTTCATTCTTTCTTCCTTTCTTTCTTTTTTCTTTTTTCTTTTTTCTTTCTTTCTTTCTGTCTTTCTTTCTTTCTTCCTATCTTTGTTTCCTTCTTTCTTTCTATCTTTCGTTACTTCTTTCTTTCTTCCATTCTTTTTCTATTTCTCTCTTCCTCCCTTCCTCTGTCTCTTTCATTCTTTCTTTCTTTCTTTCTTTCTTTCATTCTTTCTTTCTTTCTTTGTTTCTATCTTACTTTCCTTCTTTCTTTCCTTCTTTCTTTCTTCATTTCTTTCTTTCTTTCTACCTTTCTTTCCTTCTTTCTTTCTTTGTTTGTTTGTTTCTTTCTTTCTTTCTATCTTTATTTCCTTGTTTCTTTCTTTCTTTCCTTCCTTCTTTCTTTCCTTGTATCTTTCTTTCTTCCTTTCTTTCTTTTTTCTTTCTTTCTTTCTTTTCTTCTTTCTTTATTTCATTCTTTCTTTCTTTGTTTTTATCTTGCTTTCCTTCTTTCATTCTTTCTTTGTTACTTGCCTTCTTACTTGCTTTCTTTCTTTCATTCTTTCTTTCTTTACCTCTTTCTTTCTTTTTTCTTTCTTCCTTTCTTTCTTCTCTCTTTCTTTCTTTCTCTCTTCTTTCTTCTTCACTTCTTTCTTTCTGTCTTTCTTTGTTTGCTTGTTTCTTTCTTTCTTTCTTTCTTTCTTTCCGTCTTTCTCTCTTCCTCACTTCCTCTCTTTCTCTCTTTCTTTCATTCTTTCTTTTTCTCCCTCTTTCTCTCTTACTTAATTGCTTTCTTTCTTTCTTTCTTTCTATCTTTCTTTCTTTCTTCCTTCCATTCTTTCTTTCTTTCCTTCTTTCTTTCTATCTTTCTTTCTTTCTATCTTTCTTTCTATCTATCTTTCTCTCTTCCTTTCTTCCTCTCTTTCTCTCTTTCTTTCATTCTTTGTTACTTTGTTTCTATCTTACTTTCCTTCTTTCTTTCTTCCTCTCATTCTTTTCTTTCTTTTTTTCTGTCTTTCTTTCTTTCCTTCTTTCTTTCTTCCTTTCTATGTTTCGGTCTGTCTTTCTTTATTTCTTTCTTTCTTTAATTCTTTCTTTCTTTCTTTCTATCTTTCTTTGATTCTTTCATTCTTTCTTTCTTCTTTTCATTGTTTCTTTCTCTCTTTCTGTCTATCTTTCTTTGTTCCTATCTTTCTTTCCTTCTTTCTTTCCTTCCTTCTTTCTTTCTTTATATCTATCTTTCTTTCTGTCTTCCATTCTATCTTTGTTTCTTTCTTTCTTTCCTCCTTTCGCTCTTTCTCTGTTTCTTGCTTCCTTTATTTCTGTCTTGCTTTGTCTCTTTCTTTCTATCTCTCTGTACTTCTTTGTTTGTTTGTTTCTTTCTTTGTTTCTGTCTTTCTCTCTTCCTCTCTTTCTCTCTTTCATTCATTCTTTCTTTATTTCCTTCCCTCTTTCTTTCTTGCTTACTTGCTTTTAATCTTTCTTTCTTTCTATCTTTCTTTGATTCTATCTTTCTTTGTTTCTTTCTAACTTTCTTTCTTTTTTACTTTCTTTCTTTCTTTCTTTCTCTCTTTCTTTCTTCCTTCCTTTCTTTCTGTCTTTCTTTGTTTTTTTCTTTCTTTGTTTCTTTCTTTCTATCTTTCTTTCCTTCCTTCTTTCTTTCTTTCTTTCATTCTTTCCCTTTTTTTTCTTTCTTTCTTACTTGCTTTCTTTCTTTCATTCTCTCTTTCTTTCCCTCTTTCTTGCGTTCTTACTTGCTTTCTTTCTTTCTATCTTTCTTTCTTTCTCCTTTGTTTCTTTCTTTCCTTCCTTCTCTCTTACCTTGTATCTTTCCTTCTTTCTTCCTTCCTTTATTCCTTTCATTATTCTGTCTTTCTTTCTTTCTTTCTTCCTATCTTTGTTTCCTTCCTTCTTTCTATCTTTTGTTACTTCTTTCTTTCTTCCATTCTTTCTCTATTTCTCTCTTCCTCTCTTCCTCTCTTTCTTTCATTCTTTCTTTCTTTCTTTCTGCCATTCTTTCCTTCTTTCTTTCTTTGTTTCTTTCTTCCTTTCTTTCTTTCCTGCTTTCTTCCTTTCTTTCTTTCTTTCTTTCTGTCTTTCTTTCTTTCTTCCGATCTTTGTTTCCTTCCCTCTTTCTATCTTTCGATACTTCTTTCTTTCTTCCATTCTTTCTCTATTTCTCTCTTCCTCTCTTCCTCTCTTTCTTACATTCTTTATTTCTTTCTACCTCTCTTTCCTTCTTTCTTACTTTCTTTCTTTGTTACTTTCTTTCTCTCGTTCCTTCTTTCTTTCTATCTTTCCTTCCTTCTTTGGTTCTTATTTCCTTTCTTTCTTTCTTTCTTTCTTTCTGTCTTTGTTTCTTTCTCTCTTCCTCTCTTCTTCTCTTCTTTCTTGCATTCTTTCTTTGTTACTGTCTTTCCTTACTTCTTTCTTTATTTCTATCTTTCTTTCCTTCTTCCTTTCTTTCTTCCTTTCTTTCTGTCTTTCTTTGTTTCTTTCTTTCTTTGTTTCCTTCTTTTATCTTACTTTCTTTCTTTCCCTCTTTCTTTCTTTCCTTCTTTCTTTTTGTCTTTCTCTCATCGTCTCTTCCTCTCTTTCTCTCTTTCTTTCATTCTTTCTTTCTTTCTTTCTTAGTTGCCTTCTTACTTGCTTTCTTTCTCTCATTCTTTCTTTCTTTCCCTTTTTCTTTCTTTCTTTCTTTTTTCTTTTTTTCCTTCTTCGTTTCTTTTTTCTCTCTTTCTTTCTTCCCATCTTTCTGTCTTTCTTTGTTTCCTTCTTTCTTTCTTTCTTTCCTTCCGTCTTTCTCTCTTCCTCACTTCCTCTCTTTCTCTCTTTCTTTCATTCTTTCTTTTTTCCCTCTTTCTTTCTTATTTAATTGCTTTCTTTCTTTCCATCTTTCTTTCCTTCTTCCTTCCTTCAATTCTTTCTTTCTTTCCTTCTTTCTTTCTATCTTTCTTTGATTCTTTCTTTCTCTCTATCTTTCTTTCCTTCTATCTTTCTCTCTTCCTTTCTTCCTCTCTTTCTCTCTTTCTTTCATTTTTTCTTTCTTTGTTTCTATCTTACTTTCCTTCTTTCTCTCTTTCCTTCTTTCTTACTTCCTTTCTTTCTATTCCTTCTTTTTTCTGTCTTTCTTTCTTTCCTTCTTTCTTTCTTCCTTACTTTGTTTCGTTCTGTCTTCCTTTGTTTCTTTCTTTCTTTCTATCTTTCTTTCTTTCTTTCTTTCTTTCTTTCTTTCTTCTTTTCTTTGTTTCTTTCTTTCTTTCTTTCTGTCTTTTTTTCTTATTTCTGTCTTTTTTCCTATCTTTCTTTCCTTCTTTCTTTCTTTCCTTCCTTCTTTCTTTCTTTATTTCTATATTTATTTCTATCTTTCTTTCTCTCTTTGCTTCTATCTTCCATTCTTTCTTTGTTTCTTTGTTTCTTTCTATCTTTCTGTACTTGTTTGTTTGTTTGTTTCTTTCTTTCTTTCTTTCTTTCTCTCTTTCTCTCTTCCTCTCTTCCTCTATTCCTCTCTTTCTCTCTTTCATTCATTCTTTCTTTCATTCTTTCCCTCCTTCTTTCTTGCTTACTTGCTTTTAATCTTTCTTTCTTTCTTTCTTTCTATCTTTCTTTGATTCTATCTTTCTTTCTAACTTTCTTTCTTTTTTACTTTCCTTCTTTCTTTCTTTCTCTCTTTCTTTCTTCCTTTCTTTCTGTCTTTCTTTGTTTTTTTCTTTCTTTGTTTCTTTCTTTCTATCTTTCTTTCCTTCCTTCTTTCTTTCTTTCTTTGTTTCTGTCTTTCTGTCTTTCTCTCTTCCTCACTTCCTCTCTTTCTCTCTTTCTTTCAATCTTTGTTTCCTTTTTTCTCTTTCTTTCTTACTTGCTTTCTTTCTTTCATTCTTTCTTTCTTTCCCTCTTTCTTTCGTTCTTACTTGCTTTCTTTCTTTCTATCTTTCTTTCTTCCTTTGTTTCTTTCTTTCTTTCCTTCTTTCTTTCTTCCTTTCTTTTTTCTCTCTTTCTTTCTTCCTTTCTTTCTGTCTTTCTTTGCTTCTTTCTTTCCCTCTTTCTTTGCTTCTTTTTTTCCTTCTTTCTTCCTTTCTTTTTTCTCTCTCTCCTTCTTCCTTTCTTTGTGTCTTTCTTTCTTTCCTTCTTTCTTTTTTCATTCTTTCTTCCTTTCTTTTTTCTCTCTTTCTTTCTTCCTTTCTATCTATCTTTGTTTGTTTGTTTGTTTATTTATTTATTTATTTATTTATTTATTTATTTATTTATTTATTTATTTATTTATTTATTTATTTATTTATTTATTTATTTATTTATTTATTTATTTATTTATTTATTTATTTATTTATTTATTTATTTATTTATTTATTTATTTATTTATTTATTTATTTATTTATTTATTTATTTATTTATTTATTTATTTATTTATTTATTTATTTATTTATTTATTTATTTATTTATTTATTTATTTATTTATTTATTTATTTATTTATTTATTTATTTATTTATTTATTTATTTATTTATTTATTTATTTATTTATTTATTTATTTATTTATTTATTTATTTATTTATTTATTTATTTATTTATTTATTTATTTATTTATTTATTTATTTATTTATTTATTTATTTATTTATTTATTTATTTATTTATTTATTTATTTATTTATTTATTTATTTATTTATTTATTTATTTATTTATTTATTTATTTATTTATTTATTTATTTATTTATTTATTTATTTATTTATTTATTTATTTATTTATTTATTTATTTATTTATTTATTTATTTATTTATTTATTTATTTATTTATTTATTTATTTATTTATTTATTTATTTATTTATTTATTTATTTATTTATTTATTTATTTATTTATTTATTTATTTATTTATTTATTTATTTATTTATTTATTTATTTATTTATTTATTTATTTATTTATTTATTTATTTATTTATTTATTTATTTCTGTTTTCTCTCTTTCTTCCTTCCTTTCTCTCTCTCTTTCTTTGTTTCTTTCTTTCCTTGTTTATTACTTTCTTTCTGTTTTCTCTCTTCCATACTTCCTCTCTTTCCCTCTTTTCTTCATTCTTTCTTTCTTTGTTGTTCGTTCTTTCCTTGTATCTTTCTTTCTTTCTATTTTTGTTTTTTCTTTCTTTCTTCGTTCCTTTCTTTCTTTCCTTTCTTCTTTCATTCTTTCTTTCTTTCTCTCTTCCTCTCTTCCTCTCTTTCTCTCTTTCTTTCATTCTTTCTTTCTTTCTTTCTTTTATTCTTTCTTTCTTTCTATCTTTCTATCTTTGTTTCTTTCACTCTTTCCTTCTTTCTTTCTTTCTTCCTTTCTTTTTTCTCTCTTTCTTTCTTACTTTCTTCTCTCTTTCTTTGTTTGTTTGTTTGTTTCTTTGTTTCTATCTTTCATTCTTTCTTATTTCCTCTATTCTTTCTTTCTTTCCTTGCTTCTTTCTTTGTATCTTTCTTTCTTCCTTTCTTTCTTTCCTTCTTTTTTCGTTTGGTCTTTCTTTCGTTCTTTCTTTCTATCATTCTTTCTTTGTGACTTTCTTTCTTTCTTCCTTTCTTTCTTTCTTCCTTCCTTCCTTCCTTTCTCTCTTTCTTTCTTTCTTTCTTTCTTTCATTCTGTCTTTCTTTCTTTCTTCCTATCTTTCTTTACTTCCTTCGTGCTATCTTTCATTACTTCTTTCTTTCATTCTTTCTTTCATTCATTCTTTCTTTGTTTGTTTCTTTCTTTCTGTCGTTCTCCCTTCCACACCTACTCTCTTTCTCACCTTCTTTCGTAGTTTCTTTCTTTCCCTCTTTCTTTTTTTCTTACTTGTTTTCTTTTTTTCTTTCCATCTTTGTTTCTTTCTTTCTTCCTTTTTTCTTTCTTTCCTTCTTTCTTTCTTTCTTCCTCTCTTTTTTCTCTCTTTATTTCTTCCTTTCCTTCTGTCTTTCTTTGTTTCTTTCTTTCTTTCTTTCTTTGTTTCTATCTTTCTTTCTATCTTTCTTTCCTTCTTTCCTTCTTTGTTTCCTTCCTTGTTTCCTTCGTTCTTTCATTGTATCTTTGCTTCTTTCTTCCTTTCTCTCTTTTTTTTCCTTCTCTTTTTCTTTGTTTCTTTCTTTCTGTCTTTCGTCATATCTTTCATTCTTCCTCTCTTCCTCTCTTCTTCTCTTTCTTTCTTTCTGTCTTTCCACCTTTGTTTCCTTCTTTCTTTTTTTCTTTCTTTCTTTGTTTATTTCTTTCTATCGTTCCTTCTTTCTTTCTCTCTTTCATTCTTCCTGTCTTCCTCTCTTCTTCTCTTTCTTTCTGTTTTCTTTGTTTCTTTCTTTCCTTACCTTTTTCTTTATTTTTTCTTTCTTTCTATCCTTCTTTCTTTCTCCCTTTCCTTCTTTCTTTCTTCCTTTCTTCCTTTTCTTTTTTCTCTCTTTCTTTCTTCCTTTCTTTCTGTCCTTCTTTGGTTATTTCTTTCTTTATTTCTTTCCTTCTATCTTTCTTTCCTTCCTTCTATCTCTCTTTCTTTCATTCTTGCTTCTTTTCCCTTACTTTCTTTCTTACTTGCTTTCTTTCTATCATTCTTTCTTTCTTTCCCTCTTTCTTGCTTTCTTACTTGCTTCCTTCCCTTCTTTCTTTCTTTCTTTCTTTCTTTCTTTCTATCTTTCTTTCTTTCTTGCTTACTTCTTACTTTCTTTCTTTCTATCTTTCTTTCTTTCTCCCTTTCTTTCCTTCTTCCTTTCTTGCTTTCTTTCTTTCTTTATTTATTTCTTTCTTCCTTTCCTTCTTCCTTTCTTTCTATCTTTGCCTCTTCCTTTCTTTCTTTTTGTCTTTCTCCCTTCCTCTCTTTCTCTCTTTCTTTCATTCTTTCTTTCTTTCCTTCTATCTTTCTTACTTGCCTTCTTACTTGCTTTCTTTCTTTCATTCTTTCTTTTTTTCCCTCTTTCTTTCTTTCTTTTTTTCTTGCTTTCTTTCTTCCTTTCTTCTTTCTCTCTTACTTCCCTTCTTTCTTTCTTTCTTTCTTTGTTTGTTTGTTTCTTTCTTTATTTCTTTCTTTCTTTCTGTTTTCTCTCGTTCTTTCTTCCTTTCTTTCCCGCTTTCATTCTTTCTTACTTGCTTAATTTTTTTCTTTCTATCTTTCTTTCTTTCTTTCTTTCTTTCTGTCCTTCTTTCTTTCTATCTTTCTTTGATCCTTTCTTTCTTTCTTTCTTTCTATCTTTCTCTCTTCCTTTCTTCCTTTCTTTCTCTCTTTCTTTCATTCTTTCTTTGTTTCTATCTTTCTTTCCCTCTTTCTTTCTTTCCATCTTTATTTCTTTCTTGATATTTTTCTTTTTTGTTTCTTTCGTTCTTTCTTTCTTCTTTCTCTATATCTCTCTTCCTCTCTTCTTCTCTTTCTTTCTATCTTTGTTTCTTTCTTTCGTTACTTCTTTCTTTCTTTCTTTCTTTCATTATTTATTTATTTCTTTCATTCTTCCCCTCTTTCATTCTTTTTGTCTTTCTCCCTTCCTCTCTTTCTCTCTATCTTTCATTCTTTCTTTCTTTCTTTCGTTCTTTCTTACTTGCCTTCTTACTTGATTTCTTTCTTTTTTCCCTCTTTCTTTCTTTCTTTTTGTCTTCCTTTGTTTCTTCCTTTCTTCTTTCTCTCTTTCTTTCTTCCGTTCTTTCTGTCTTTCATTCTTTCTTACCTGCTTTCTTTCTTCCTTTCTTTCTGTCTTTCTTTGTTTCTTTCTTTGTTTCTTTTTCTTTCTATCTTTCTTTCTTTCTTTATTTATTTCTCTCTTTCTTCCTTTCTGTTGTCTCTCTTTCTTTCTTCCTTTCTTTCCGTCTTTCATTCTTTCTTACCTGCTTTCTTTCTTCCTTTCTTTCTGTCTTTCTTTGTTTCTTTCTTTGTTTCTCTCTTTCTATCTTTCTTTCTTTATTTCTTTATTTATTTATTTATTTCCCCCTTTCTTTCTTTCTTTCTTTTTCTCTTTGTCTCTCACTCTCTTTCTCTCATTCTTTCATTCTTTCTTTTTTCCTTCTTTCTTTCTTACTTGGCTTCTTACTTGTATTCTCTCTTGTATTCTCTCTTTCATTCTTTCTTTTTTCCCTCTCTCTTTCTTTCTTTCTTTGTTTCTATCTTTCTTTCTTTCTTCCTTTCTTTTTTCTCCCTTTCTTTCTTCCCTTTTTCTGTCTTTCTTTGTTAGTTTGTTTCTTTCTTTTTTTCTTTCTTTCTTTCTTCCTTCCTTCCTTTTTGTTTTCTCTGTTTCTTTCTTCCTTTCTTTCTCTCTTTCTTTGTTTGTTTCTTTCTTTCCTTGTTTCTTTCTTCCTTTCTCTCTTCCATACTTCCTCTGTTTCCTTCTTTCTTCTTTCTTTCTTTTTTACTTTGTTTCTTTCTATCTTTCATTCTTTCTTTCTTTCCTTCTTTCATTCTTTCATTCTTTCTCCCTTCCTCTCTCCCTCT
>CM060966.1:61016521-61021521 GCA_030765045.1 Tenodera sinensis | reverse complement strand
CATGGTAAAACAAGATTTTTGGGTATGAGCCTTCACATATTTTGTCAAAGTGGTGTTGATGACAGGTAATTTTATTCTCCATGGTATATCATTTATGTTGAAGGTACGGGAAATGAAAGAAGGAATAGTCAGATTAAACTCTTCAAGGTATGTAACAATTCTTTGGGAGAAGGGTTGGATAGGGAACCCTTTGGGTTGAGTATTATCTTGGAGTGATATATGAGCAACTGCACCAGAATTAGGTCTGGTTAAGGTCTTGGTAAAATAAGTAAGACTTAACATTTTACGTCGGAAAGAAAGTGGTGGTTCATCTGCTGCAATTTTTAGACTCTCTGTAGGACTAGTATGGAATGCCCCAAGTGCAATTCTTAGAGCTGTGGTTTGAACAGTGTCCAGCATTTTAAGACTTGATAGTTTGGCGGAGTTATAAACAATAGAACCATAATCCAACTTGGAGAGGATAGTGATTCTGTAAGTGCGAAGTAGAACACTGAGATCGGCTCCCCACCCTTTCTTGATTTTCTTTCTATTTTCATTCTTTCTTTCTTTCTTTCTTTCTTTCTTTCTTTCTTTCTTTCTTTCTTTCTTTCTTTCTTTCTTTCTTTCTTTCTTTCTTTCTGTCTTTGTTTGTTTGTTTCTTTCTGTCTTTATTTCTTTGTTTGCCTCTTTCTTCCTTTCTGTTTTCTCTCTTTCTTTCTTCCTTTCTTTCACTCTTTCTTTCTTTCCTGTTTCTTTCTTACTTTCTTTCTTTCTTTCTTACTTGCTTTCTTTCTTTCGTTCTTTCTTTCTTTATTTGTTCTTTCTTTGTTTCTTTCTTTCTTTCGTTCTTTCTTTCTTTCTATCTTTCTTCCTTTCTTTCTTTCTTTCCTTTTTGCATTCTTTCTTTCTTTCTCTCTTCCTGTCTTCCTCTCTTTCTGCCCTTCATTCATTCTTTCTTTCTTTCTTTCTCACTTTTCTTTCTTTCTTTCTTTCTTTCTTTCTTCCTTTTTATCTTTCTTTCTTTCCTTCTTTCTTTCTTTATTTGTTTCTTTCTTTCTTCCTTCCTTTTTTCTCTCTTTCTTTTTTCCTTTCTTTTGTCTTTGTTTGTTTGTTTCTTTCTTTCTTTGTTTCTATGTTTCTTACTATCTTTATTTCGTTGTTTCTTTCTTTCTTTATTTCTCTCTTTCTTTCTTTCCTTCTTTCTTTCTTTGTATCTTTCTTTCTTTCCTCCTTTCTTTCTAACTTTCGTTCTTTCTTTCTTTCTTTGTGACTTTCTTTCTTCCTTTCTTTCTTTCTTCTTTTCTTTCTTTCTTTCTTTCTTACTTTCTGTCTTTCTTTCCTTCTTCCTATTTTTCTTTCCTTCCTTCTTACTATCTTTCGTTACTTCTTTCTTTCCTTCATTCTTTCTCTATTTCTCTGTTCCTCTCTTCCTCTCTTTCTTTGATTCTTTCTTTCTTTCTCTCTTGCTTTCTTTGTTTCTATTTTTCTTTCCTTCCTTCCTTCTTTCTTTCTTTTCATCTTTATTTCTTTCTTGGTATTTTTGTTTGTTTCTTTCTTTCTTTCTGTCTTTCTTTCTCTCTATCTCTCTTCCTCTCTTCTTCTCTTTCTTTCTATCTTTGTTTCTTTCTTTGCTTACTTCTTACTTTCTTTCTATCTTTCTTTCTTTCTCCCTTTCTCTCCTTCTTCCTTTCATTCTTTCTCAATTTTTTCTTCCTTTCTTTCTGTCATTCTTTGTTTCTTTATTTGTTTCTTTCTTTCTTTCTTTCTTTCTTTCTTTATTTCACTCCTTCCTTCTTTCCTTCCTTCTTTCTTTCTTTGTATCTTTCTTTCTTTCCTCCTTTCTTTCTTTCTTTCTTTTTTCTTTCTTTCTTAGTTTCGTTCTTTCTTTCTTTCTTTGTGACTTTCTTTCTTCCTTTGTTTCATTCTTCTTTTCTTTCTTTCTTTCTTTCTTTCTTACTTTCTGTCTTCCTTTCCTTCTTCCTATTTTTCTTTCCTTCCTTCTTACTATCCTTCGTTACTTCTTTCTTTCCTTCGTTCTTTCTCTATTTCTCTCTTCCTCTCTTCCTCTCTTTCTTTCATTCTTTCTTTCTTTCTTTCTCTCTTGCTTTCTTTGTTTCTATCTTTCTTTCCTTCCTTCCTTCGTTCTTTCTTTCTTTCTTTCTTTCTTTCCATCTTTATTTCTTTCTTGGTATTTTTCTTTCTTTCTTTCTTTCTTTCCTTCTTTCTGTCTTTCTTTCTTTCTCTCTATCTCTCTTCCTCTCCTCTTCTCTTTCTTTCTATCTTTGTTTCTTTCTTTCCTTACTTCTTACTTTCTTTCTTTCTATCTCTCTTTCTTTCTCCGTTTCTTTCCTTCTTCCTTTCATTCTTTCTCAATTTCTTTCTTCCTTTCTTTCTGTCATTCTTTGTTTCTTTCTTTGTTTCTTTCTATATTTCTTTCTTTCTTTCTTTCTTTCTTAATTCCTCTCTTTCTTTCCCTCTTTCTATCTTTCTTTCTTGTTGTCTTTCTCTCTTCCTCTCTTTCTCTCTTTCTTTCATTCTTTCTTTCCTTCTTTCTTTCTTATTTGCCTTCTTACTTGCTTTCTTTCTTTCATTCTTTCTTTTTTTCCCTCTTTCTTTCTTTTTTTTCTTTCGTTCTTTCTTCCTTTCTTCTTTCTCTGTTTCTTTCTTCCCTTCTTTCTGTCTTTCTTTGTTTGTTTGTTTCTTTCTTTCTTTCTTCATTTCTGTTTTCTCTCTTTCTTTCTTCCTTTCTTTCCCGCTTTCATTCTTTCTTACTTGCTTTATTTCTTTCTTTCTATCTTTCTTTCTTTCTTCCTTTCTGTCTTTCTTTCTTTCGTTCTTTCTTTCCATCTTTCTTTGATCCTTTCGTTCTTTCTTTCTTTCTTTCTTTCTATCTCTCTCTCTTCCTTTCTTTCTCTCTTTCTCTCTTTCTTTAAATTCTTTCTTTCTTTGTTTCAATCTTTCTTTCCTTCTTTCTTTCTTTCTTTCCATCTTAATTTCTTTCTAGCTATTTTTCTTTCTTTCTTTCTTTCATTCTGTGTTTCTTTCTTTCTCTCTATCTCTCTTCTTCTCTTCTTCTCTTTCTTTGTATCTTTGTTTCTTTCTTTCGTTACTTCTTTCTTTCTTTTTATCTTTCTTTCTACCTTTCTTTCTCTCTTTCTTTGTTTCTATCTTTCTTTGATTCTTTCTTTCTTTCCGTCTTTGTCTCTTCCTTACTTCCCCTCTTTCTTTCTCTCTTTCTTTCTTTCTTTCTTTCTTTCTTTCTTTCTATCTTTCCCTCTTTCATTCTTTCTTACTTGCTTTCTTTCTTCCTTTCTTTCTATCGTTCTTTCTTTCTTTGTTTCTTTCTTTCGTTTTGTCTTTCCTTCTTTCTGTCTTTCTTCCTTTCTTTCTCTCCTTCTTTCTTTCTTTCTGTCTCGTTTTTTCTACGATTCATTCCTCCCTTCTTTCCTTCTTTCTTTCTTGTTTTCTTTCTTTCTTTGTTTCTTTCTTTCTTTGTTTCTTTCTTTCTTTACTTCTTTCTTTATTTCTTTTTTCTCTCTTTCCTTCTTCCTTTCTTTCTCTCTTTCTTTGTTTCTATCATTCTTTGATTCTTTTTTTCTTTCCGTCCTTCTCTCTTCCTGACTTCCCCTCTTTCTTTCTCTCTTTCTTTCTTTCTATCTTTCCCTCTTTCATTCTTTCCTACTTGCTTTCTTTCTTTCTCTCTTCCTCTCTTCCTCTCTTTCTTTCATTCTTTCTATCTTTTTTTCTATCTTTCTTTCCTTCTTTCATTCCTTCTTTCTTTCTTTTTTTTCTTTCTTTCTTTCTTCCTTTCTTCTTTCTCTGTTTCTTTCTTCCCTTCTTTCTGTCTTTCTTTGTTTGTTTGTTTCTTTCTTTCTTTCTTCATTTCTGTTTTCTCTCTTTCTTTCTTCCTTTCTTTCCCGCTTTCATTCTTTCTTACTTGCTTTATTTCTTTCTTTCTATCTTTCTTTCTTTCTTCCTTTCTGTCTTTCTTTCTTTCGTTCTTTCTTTCCATCTTTCTTTGATCCTTTCGTTCTTTCTTTCTTTCTTTCTTTCTATCTCTCTCTCTTCCTTTCTTTCTCTCTTTCTCTCTTTCTTTAAATTCTTTCTTTCTTTGTTTCAATCTTTCTTTCCTTCTTTCTTTCTTTCTTTCCATCTTAATTTCTTTCTAGCTATTTTTCTTTCTTTCTTTCTTTCATTCTGTCTTTCTTTCTTTCTCTCTATCTCTCTTCTTCTCTTCTTCTCTTTCTTTGTATCTTTGTTTCTTTCTTTCGTTACTTCTTTCTTTCTTTTTATCTTTCTTTCTACCTTTCTTTCTCTCTTTCTTTGTTTCTATCTTTCTTTGATTCTTTCTTTCTTTCCGTCTTTGTCTCTTCCTTACTTCCCCTCTTTCTTTCTCTCTTTCTTTCTTTCTTTCTTTCTTTCTATCTTTCCCTCTTTCATTCTTTCTTACTTGCTTTCTTTCTTCCTTTCTTTCTATCGTTCTTTCTTTCTTTGTTTCTTTCTTTCGTTTTGTCTTTCCTTCTTTCTGTCTTTCTTCCTTTCTTTCTCTCCTTCTTTCTTTCTTTCTGTCTCGTTTTTTCTACGATTCATTCCTCCCTTCTTTCCTTCTTTCTTTCTTGTTTTCTTTCTTTCTTTGTTTCTTTCTTTCTTTGTTTCTTTCTTTCTTTACTTCTTTCTTTATTTCTTTTTTCTCTCTTTCCTTCTTCCTTTCTTTCTCTCTTTCTTTGTTTCTATCATTCTTTGATTCTTTTTTTCTTTCCGTCCTTCTCTCTTCCTGACTTCCCCTCTTTCTTTCTCTCTTTCTTTCTTTCTTTCTATCTTTCCCTCTTTCATTCTTTCCTACTTGCTTTCTTTCTTTCTCTCTTCCTCTCTTCCTCTCTTTCTTTCATTCTTTCTATCTTTTTTTCTATTTTCTTTCCTTCTTTCATTCCTTCTTTCTTTCTTTTTTTTCTTTCTTTCTTTCTTCCTTTCTTCTTTCTCTGTTTCTTTCTTCCCTTCTTTCTGTCTTTCTTTGTTTGTTT
>CM060966.1:61001521-61006521 GCA_030765045.1 Tenodera sinensis | reverse complement strand
CTTTCTTACTTTTTTTCTTTCTTTATTTCATTCTTTCTTTCTTTCTGTCTTTCTTTCTTTCCTTTTCTAGCTTTCCTCCTATCTTTCTTTCCTTCATTCTTTCTTTCTTTCTTTCCTTCTTTTTTCTTTCTTTCTATCTTTCTTTGATTCTTTCTTTCTTCCTTTCTTTCTTTGACTCTTTCTTTCTTTATTTCTCTCTTCCTTTCTTCCATTCTTTCTTTCTTGCTATATTTCTTTCTTGCTTTCTTTCTTTTTTCTTTTTTTCTTTCTTTGTGTCTTTCTTTCCCTCTTTCTTTCTTTCTTTCTTTCTTACATTCTTTCTGTATATCCTTCTTTGTTTCTTTTATTCTTTCTTCCTTCCTTCCTTTCTTTCTTTCTTTCTTTCTTTCTTTCCTTCTTTCTTTTTTTCTTTCGTTCTTTCTTGCTTTCTTTTTTCTCTCTATCTTTCTTCCCTTCTATCTGTCTTTCTTAGTTTGTTTCTTTCTTTCTTTCTTTCTTTCTTTCTTTCTTTCTTTCTTTCTTTCTTTCTTTCTTTTTCCCTTTCTGTTTTCTCTCTTTCTTTCGTCCTTTCTTTATCTATTTCGTTGTTTCTTTCTTTCTTTCTTTCTTTGTTTCTTTCTTTCTTTCTGTCTTTCACTCTTCCATACTTCCTCTGTTTCCCTTTTTCTTTCATTCTTCGTTTCTTTCCCTCTTTCTTTCTTTCTTTCTTTCTTTCTTACTTGCTTTCTTTCTTTCTTTCTATCTTTCTTTCTCTCGTTCTTTGTTTCTGTCTTTCTCTCTTCCTCACTTCCTCTCTTTCTCTTTTTCTTTCAACCTCTCTTTCCCTTTTCTTTCTTACTTATTACTTTTTTCTATCATTCTTTCTTTCTTTCCCTCTTTCCTTCTTTCTTTCTTTCTGTCTTTCTTTCTTCCTATCATTATTTCGTTCGTTCTTTCTATCTTTCGTTACTTCTTTCTTTCTTTCATTCTTTCTCTATTTCTCTCTTTCTCTTTCTTTCATTGTTTCTTTCTTTCTTTCTTTCTTTCTTTCTTGTATTCTTTCTTTCTATCTTTCTTTCTTTCTCTCTATCTCTCTTCCTCTCTTCTTCTCTTTCTTGGTAACTTTGTTTCTTTCTTTCGTTACTTCTTTCTTTCTTTTTATCTTTCTTTCTTCCTTTCTTCCTCTCTTTCTCTCTTTCTTTCAATCTCTCTTTCCCTTTTCTTTCTTACTCATTACTTTTTTCTATCATTCTTTCTTTCTTTCCCTCTTTCCTTCCTTCTTTCTTTCCTTCTTCCTTTTTTTCTTTCTTTCTTTCTTTATTTCTTTCGTTCTTTCTTTCTTTCTTTCATTCTTTCTTTCTTTCGTTCTTCTTTCTTTCTTCCTTTCTTTCTCTCTTTCTTTGTTTGTTTCTTTCTTTCCTTGTTTCTTTCTTCCTTTCTCTCTTCCATACTTCCTCTCTTTCCTTCTTTCTTCTTTCTTTCTTTTTTACTTTGTTTCTTTCTATCTTTCATTCTTTCTTTCCTTCTTTCATTCTTTCTTTCTTTCTCCCTTCCTCTCTACCTCTCTTTCTCTCATTCTTTCATTCTTTCTTTCTTGCTTTCTTTCTTTGTTTCTTTCTTTCTGTCTTTCTTTCTCTCTCTCTTTCTCTCTTCTTCTCTTTCTTTATTGCTTTCTTTCATTGTTTCTTTCTTTCTCCCTTTCCGTCTTTCTTTCTTTCTTCCCTTCTTTCTTTCTCTCTTTCTTTCTTCCTTTCTTTGTTTCTTTCTCTCTTTGTTTCTTTCTTTCTATCGTTCTTTTCTTCTTTATTTCTTTCTTTCTTTCTTTGTTTCTTTTTTTCTTTCTGTCTTTCTCTCTTCCTCACTTCCTCTCTTGGTCTCTTTCTTTCATGCTTTCTTTCTTTCCCATTTTTTTCTTCTTTCTTACTTGCTTACTTCTTTCTTTGTTTCCTTCCTTCCCTCTTTCTTTCCTTCTTTCTTTCTACCTTTTCGTTCCTTCTTTCTTTCTTTCTTTCTTACTTTGTTTCTTTCCTTCTTTCTTCCTTTCTTTCTTTCTTTCTTTCTCCCTTTCTCTCTTCCTCTCTTTCTTTTTTGCTTTCTTTCTTTCCTTCTTTCCTTACTTCTTTCTTTCTATCTTTCTTTCCGTTTTTCTTTCTTTCTTCCTTTCTTTGTTTCTCTCTCTCTTTCTTACTTTCTTTCTTTCTTTTTTCTTTGTTTGTTTCTTTCTTTCTCTTTTCCATATTTCTTCCTTTCTTTCTCTCTCTTCCTCTCTTCCTCTCTTTCTCTCTTTCCCCCTTTCTTTCATTTTTTCTTTCTTTCTTCTCTCTTCCTCTCTTTCTCTCTTGATCCCTTTCTTTCAATTTTTCTGTCTTTCTTTCTTACTTTTTTTCTTTCTTA
Organism: Tenodera sinensis; assembly: GCA_030765045.1. Taxonomy (NCBI): domain Eukaryota; kingdom Metazoa; phylum Arthropoda; class Insecta; order Mantodea; family Mantidae; genus Tenodera; species Tenodera sinensis. The sequence goes on along the minus strand of CM060966.1, from coordinate 61,004,148 downwards.
TTTCATTTTTTCTTCTTTCTGTCTTTCTTTCTTTCCTTTTCTAGCTTTCTTCCAATCTTTCTGTCCTTCATTCTTTCTTTCTTTCTTTCCTTCTTTTTTCTTTCTTTCTATCTTTCTTTGATTCTTTCTTTCTTCCTTTCTTTCTTTGACTCCTTCTTTCTTTATTTCTCTCTTCCTTTCTTCCATTCTTTCTTTCTTCCTATATTTCTTTCTTGCTTTCTTTCTTTTTTCTTTCTTTCTTTCTTTCTTTGTGTCTTTCTTTCCCTCTTTCTTTCTTTCTTTCTTACATTCTTTCTGTATATCCTTCTTTGTTTCTTTCCTTCTTTCTTCCTTCCTTCCTTTCTTTCTTTCTTTCTTTCTTTCTTGCTGTCTTTCTTTACTTATTTCTTTCTTTGTTTCTTCCTTTATTTCTGTCTTAATCACTTCCTGTCTTTCTCTCTTTCAATCATTCTTTCTTTCCCTCTTTCTTTCTTACTTGCTTTCTTTCTTTCTTTCTTTTTGTCTTTCTTTCTTCCTTTCTTGATTTTCTTTCTATTTTCATTCTTTCTTTCTTTCTTTCTTCCTTTCTTTCTTCTTTCTGTCTTTGTTTGTTTGTTTCTTTCTGTCTTTATTTCTTTGTTTGCCTCTTTCTTCCTTTCTGTTTTCTCTCTTTCTTTCTTCCTTTCTTTCACTCTTTCTTTCTTTCCTGTTTCTTTCTTACTTTCTTTCTTTCTTTCTTACTTGCTTTCTTTCTTTCGTTCTTTCTTTATTTGTTCTTTCTTTGTTTCTTTCTTTCTTTCGTTCTTTCTTTCTTTCTTTCTTTCTATCTTTCTTCCTTTCTTTCCTTTTTCCATTCTTTCTTTCTCTCTTCCTGTCTTCCTCTCTTTCTGCCTTTCATTCATTCTTTCTTTCTTTCTTTCTCACTTTTCTTTCTTTCCTTCTTTCTTTCTTTCTATCTTTCTTTCTTTCCTTCTTTCTTTCTTTATTTGTTTCTTTCTTTCTTCCTTCCTTTTTTCTCTCTTTCTTTTTTCCTTTCTTTTGTCTTTGTTTGTTTGTTTCTTTCTTTCTTTGTTTCTATGTTTCTTACTATCTTTATTTCGTTGTTTCTTTCTTTCTTAATTTTTCTCTTTCTTTCTTTCCTTCTTTCTTTCTTTGTATCTTTCTTTCTTTCCTCCTTTCTTTCTAACTTTCGTTCTTTCTTTCTTTCTTTGTGACTTTCATTCTTCCTTTCTTTCTTTCTTTCTTTCTTCTTTTCTTTCTTTCTTTCTTTCTTTTTTTCTTTCTTACTTTCTGTCTTTCTTTCCTTCTTCCTATTTTTCTTTCCTTCCTTCTTACTATCTTTCGTTACTTCTTTCTTTCCTGCATTCTTTCTCTATTTCTCTGTTACTCTCTTCCTCTCTTTCTTTGATTCTTTCTTTCTTTCTCTCTTGCTTTCTTTGTTTCTATTTTTCTTTCCTTCCTTCCTTCCTTCTTTCTTTCTTTTCATCTTTATTTCTTTCTTGGTATTTTTGTTTGTTTGTTTCTTTCTTTCTTTCTGTCTTTCTTTCTCTCTATCTCTCTTCCTCTCTTCTTCTCTTTCTTACTATCTTTGTTTCTTTCTTTGCTTACTTCTTACTTTCTTTCTATCTTTCTTTCTTTCTCCCTTTCTCTCCTTCTTCCTTTCATTCTTTCTCAATTTTTTCTTCCTTTCTTTCTGTCATTCTTTGTTTCTTTATTTGTTTCTTTCTTTCTTTCTTTATATCACTCCTTCTTTCTTTCCTTCCTTCTTTCTTTCTTTCCTCCTTTCTTTCTTTCTTTCTTTCTTTTTTCTTTCTTTCTTAGTTTCGTTCTTTCTTTTTTTCCTTGTGACTTTCTTTCTTCCTTTGTTTCATTCTTCTTTTCTTTCTTTCTTTCTTTCTTTCTTTCTTTCTTACTTTCTGTCTTCCTTTCCTTCTTCGTATTTTTCTTTCCTTCCTTCTTACTATCCTTCGTTACTTCTTTCTTTCCTTCGTTCTTTCTCTATTTCTCTCTTCCTCTCTTCCTCTCTTTCTTTCATTCTTTCTTTCTTTCTATCTCTCTTGCTTTCTTTGTTTCTATCTTTCTTTCCTTCCTTCCTTCCTTCGTTCTTTCTTTCTTTCTTTCTTTCCATCTTTATTTCTTTCTTGGTATTTTTCTTTCTTTCTTTCTTTCTTTCCTTCTCTCTGTCTTTCTTTCTTTCTCTCTATCTCTCTTCCTCTCCTCTTCTCTTTCTTTCTATCTTTGTTTCTTTCTTTCCTTACTTCTTACTTTCTTTCTTTCTATCTTTCTTTCTTTCTCCGTTTCTTTCCTTCTTCCTTTCATTCTTTCTCAATTTCTTTCTTCCTTTCTTTCTGTCATTCTTTGTTTCTTTCTTTGTTTCTTTCTATCTTTCTTTCTTTCTTTCTTTCTTAATTCCTTTCATTCTTTCCCTCTTTCTATCTCTCTTTCTTTTTGTCTCTCTCTCTTCCTCTCTTTCTCTCTTTCTTTCATTCTTTCTTTCTTTCCTTCTTTCTTGCTTACTTGCCTTCTTACTTGCTTTCTTTCTTTCATTCTTTCTTTTTTTCCCTCTATCTTTCTTTTTTTTCTTTCTTTCTTTCTTCCTTTCTTCTTTCTCTGTTTCTTTCTTCCCTTCTTTCTGTCTTTCTTTGTTT
>CM060966.1:60996521-60999021 GCA_030765045.1 Tenodera sinensis | reverse complement strand
CTTTCTTGCTTTATTACTTTGTTTCTTTCTTTGTTTCTTTATTTCTTTCTTTCTGTCTTTCTTTCTTTTTCTCTTTCTCTCTTCCTCTCTTCTTCGCTTTCTTTATTGCCTTCTTTCTTACTTTGTTTCTTTCTTTCCTTACTTCTTTCTTTCTTTCAATCTTTCTTTCTCCCTTTCTTTCTCTCTTCCTTTCTTTCTTTCTCTCTTGCTTTCTTCCGTTCTTTCTGTCTTTCTTTGTTTCTTTCTTTCTTTCTTTGTTTCTTTCTTTCTACTGTCTTTCTTTCCCTCTTTCTTTCTTTCTTTTTATTGACTTTCTCTCTTCCTCTCTTTCTCTCTTTCTTTCATTCTTTCTTTCTTTCCTTCTTTCTTTCTTTCTTACTTGCCTTCTTACTTTCTTTCTTTCTTTCTTTCTTCCTATCTTTCTTTCCTTCCTTCTTTCTATCTTTCGTTACTTCTTTCTTTCTTTCTCTATTTCTCTCTTCCTCTCTTTCTTTCTTCCTTTCTTTCTTTCTTTCTATATTTCTTTCTCTCGTTCTTTCTTTCTGTCTTTCTCTCTTCCTCACTTCCTCTCTTTCTCTCTTTCTTTCAATCTCTCTTTCCCTTTTCTTTCTTTCTTACTTATTACTTTTTTCTATCATTCTTACTTTCTTCCCTCTTTCCTTCTTTCTTTCTGTCTTCCTTTCTTCCTATCATTATTTCGTTCGTTCTTTCTATCTTTCGTTACTTCTTTCTTTCATTCTTTCTCTATTTCTCTCTTTCTCTTTCTTTCATTGTTTCTTTCTTTCTTTCTTGCATTCTTTCTTTCTTTCTATCTTTCTTTCCTTCCTTCTTTCTTTCTTTCTTGCTTTCCTTCTTCCTTTCTTTCTTTCTTTCTTTGGTTCTTTCTTTCTTTCTTTCTTTCTTTCTTTCTTTGTCTTTCCTAGGTTCTTCCTTTATTTCTTTCCTTCGTTCTTTCTGTCTTACTTTCTACCTTTCTTTCCTACTTTCTTTCTTTCTTTATTTCTTAGTTTCTTTCTTTGTTTCTTTATTTCTTTCTTTCTGTCTTTCTTTCGTTTTCTCTTTCTCTCTTCCTCTCTTCTTCTCTTTCTTTATTGCCTTCTTTCTTACTTTGTTTCTTTCTTTCCTTACTTCTTTCTTTCTTTCTATCTTTCTTTCTCCCTTTCTTTCTTTCTTCCTTTCTTTCTTTCTCTCTTTCTTTCTTCCGTTCTTTCTGTCTTTCTTTGTTTCTTTCTTTCTACTTTCTTTCTTTCCCTCTTTCTTTCTTATTTTTGACTTTCTCTGTTCCTCTCTTTCTCTCTTTCTTTCATTCTTTCTTTCTTTCCTTCTTTCTTTCTTTCTTACTTGCCTTCTTCCTTGCTTTCTTTCTTTCTTTCTTTCTTCCTATCTTTCTTTCCTTCCTTCTTTCTATCTTTCGTTACTTCTTTCTTTCTTTCTCTATTTCTGTCTTCCTCTCTTTCTTTCTTTCTTCCTTTCTTTCTTTCTTTCTGTCTTTCTTTCCTTCTTTCTTTCTTTCTTTCTTTCCATCTTTATTTCTTTCTTGCTATTTTTCTTTCTTCCTTTCTTTCTATCGTTCTTTCGGTCTTTGTTTCTTTCTTTCGTTTTGTCTTTCCTTCTTTCTGTCTTTCTTCCTTTCTTTCATTCCGTCTTTCTTTCTTTCTGTCTCTTTTTTTCTACCTTTCATTCCTGCTTTCTTTCCTTCTTTCTTTCTTTGTTGCTTTCTTTGTTTGTTTCTATCTTTCTTTGCTTTGTTCATTCTTTCTCTCTATCTTTCTTTCCTTCTTTCTTCCTTTCTTTCTTTCCTTCTTTCTTTCTTTCCTTCTTTCTTTCTTTCCTTCTTTCTTTCTTTCTTTCAATCTTTCTTCCTTTCTTTCTGTCTTTCTTTCTACCTTTCTTTCCTCCTTTCTTTCCTTCTTTCTTTCTTTGTTTCTTTCTTTGTTTGTTTCTACCTTCCTTTCCTTTGTTCCTTCTTTCTATCTATCTTTCTTTCCTTCTTCCTTTCTTTCTTTGTTTTTTTACGTCTTTCGTTCTTTCTTTCTTTGTTTCTTTATGTCTTTCCCTGTTTCTTCCTTTATTTCTTTCCTTCTTTCTTTCTGTCTTTCTTTCTACCTTTCTTTCCTACTTTCTTTCTTTCTTTATTTCTTTGTTTCTTTCTTTGTTTCTTTATTTCTTTCTTTCTGTCTTTCTTTCTTTTTCTCTTTCGCTCTTCCTCTCTTCTTCTCTTTCTTTCTTGCCTTCTTTCTTACTTCGTTTCTCTCTTTCCTTACTTCTTTCTTTCTTTCTTTCTTTCTATATTTCTTTCTCCCTTTCTTTCTTTGTTCCTTTCTTTCTTTCTCTCTTTCTTTCTTCAGTTCTTTCTGTCTTTCTTTGTTTGTTTCTTTCTTTCTGTGTTTCTTTCTTTCTACTTTCTTTCTTTCCCTCTTTCTTTCCTTCTTTCTTTCTTTCTTTCTTTCTTTTCTTTTCACTTTCTCTCTTCCTCTCTTTCTCTCTTTCTTTCATTCTT
>CM060966.1:60986521-60989021 GCA_030765045.1 Tenodera sinensis | reverse complement strand
TCTTTCTTACTTGCTTTCTTTCTTTCTTTCTATATTTCTTTCTCTCGTTCTTTCTTTCTGTCTTTCTCTCTTCCTCACTTCCTCTCTTTCTGTCTTTCTTTCAATCTCTCTTTCCCTTTTCTTTCTTTCTTACTTATTAGTTTTTTCTATCATTCTTACTTTCTTCCCTCTTTCCTTCTTTCTTTTGGTCTTCCTTTCTTCCTATCATTATTTCGTTCGTTCTTTCTATCTTTCGTTACTTCTTTCTTTCATTCTTTCTCTATTTCTCTCTTTCTCTTTCTTTCATTGTTTCTTTCTTTCTTTCTTGCATTCTTTCTTTCTTTCTATCTTTCTTTCCTTCCTTCTTTCTTTCTTTCTTGCTTTCCTTCTTCCTTTCTTTCTTTTTTTCTTTCGTTCTTTCTTTCTTTCTTTCTTTCTTTCTTTGTCTTTCCTAGGTTCTTCCTTTATTTCTTTCCTTCGTTCTTTCTGTCTTACTTTCTACCTTTCTTTCCTACTTTCTTTCTTTCTTTATTTCTTAGTTTCTTTCTTTGTTTCTTTATTTCTTTCTTTCTGTCTTTCTTTCGTTTTCTCTTTCTCTCTTCCTCTCTTCTTCTCTTTCTTTATTGCCTTCTTTCTTACTTTGTTTCTTTCTTTCCTTACTTCTTTCTTTCTTTCTATCTTTCTTTCTCCCTTTCTTTCTTTCTTCCTTTCTTTCTTTCTCTCTTTCTTTCTTCCGTTCTTTCTGTCTTTCTTTGTTTCTTTCTTTCTACTTTCTTTCTTTCCCTCTGTCTTTCTTTCTTATTTTTGACTTTCTCTGTTCCTCTCTTTCTCTCTTTCTTTCATTCTTTCTTTCTTTCCTTCTTTCTTTCTTTCTTACTTGCCTTCTTACTTGCTTTCTTTCTTTCTTTCTTTCTTCCTATCTTTCTTTCCTTCCTTCTTTCTATCTTTCGTTACTTCTTTCTTTCTTTCTCTATTTCTGTCTTCCTCTCTTTCTTTCTTTCTTCCTTTCTTTCTTTCTTTCTGTCTTTCTTTCCTTCTTTCTTTCTTTCTTTCTTTCCATCTTTATTTCTTTCTTGCTATTTTTCTTTCTTCCTTTCTTTCTATGGTTCTTTCGTTCTTTGTTTCTTTCTTTCGTTTTGTCTTTCCTTCTTTCTGTCTTTCTTCCTTTCTTTCATTACGTCTTTCTTTCTTTCTGTCTCTTTTTTTCTACCTTTCATTCCTGCTTTCTTTCCTTCTTTCTTTCTTTGTTGCTTTCTTTATTTGTTTCTATCTTTCTTTGCTTTGTTCATTCTTTCTCTCTATCTTTCTTTCCTTCTTTCTTCCTTTCTTTCTTTACTTCTTTCTTTCTTTCCTTCTTTCTTTCTTTCCTTCTTTCTTTCTTTCTTTCTTTCAATCTTTCTTCCTTTCTTTCTGTCTTTCTTTCTACCTTTCTTTCCTCCTTTCTTTCCTTCTTTCTTTCTTTGTTTTTTCTTTGTTTGTTTCTACCTTCCTTTCCTTTGTTCCTTCTTTCTATCTATCTTTCTTTCCTTCTTCCTTTCTTTCTTTGTTTTTTTACGTCTTTCGTTCTTTCTTTCTTTCTTTGTTTCTTTATGTCTTTCCCTGTTTCTTCCTTTATTTCTTTCCTTCTTTCTTTCTGTCTTTCTTTCTACCTTTCTTTCCTTCTTTCTTTCTTTCTTTATTTCTTTGTTTCTTTCTTTGTTTCTTTATTTCTTTCTTTCTGTCTTTCTTTCTTTTTCTCTTTCGCTCTTCCTCTCTTCTTCTCTTTCTTTCTTGCCTTCTTTCTTACTTCGTTTCTCTCTTTCCTTACTTCTTTCTTTCTTTCTTTCTTTCTTTCTTTCTTTCTTTCTTTCTTTCTTTCTATATTTCTTTCTCCCTTTCTTTCTTTGTTCCTTTCTTTCTTTCTCTCTTTCTTTCTTCAGTTCTTTCTGTCTTTCTTTGTTTGTTTCTTTCTTTCTGTGTTTCTTTCTTTCTACTTTCTTTCTTTCCCTCTTTCTTTCCTTCTTTCTTTCTTTCTTTCTTTTCTTTTCACTTTCTCTCTTCCTCTCTTTCTCTCTTTCTTTCATTCTTTCTTTCTTTCCCTCTTTCTATCTTTCTTTTTTTTGACTTTCTCTCTTCCTCTCTTTCTCTCTTTCTTTCTTTCTTTTTTTCTCTCGTTCTTTCTTGCTTTCTTTTTTCTCTCTATCTTTCTTCCCTTCTTTCTGTCTTTCTTAGTTTGTTTGTCTGTTTCTTTCTTTCTTTCTTTTTTCCTTTCTGTTTTCTCTCTTTCTTTCGTCCTTTCTTTATCTATTTCGTTGTTTCTTTCTTTCTTTCTTTCTTTCTTTCTTTGTTTGTTTGTTTCTTTCTTTCTTTCTGTCTTTCACTCTTCCATACTTCCTCTGTTTCCCTTTTTCTTTCATTCTCCGTTTCTTTCCTTCTTCCTTTCATTCTTTCTCAATTTCTTTCTTCCTTTCTTTCTGTCATTCTTTGTTTCTTTCTTTGTTTCTTTCTATCTTTCTTTCTTTCTTTCTTAATTACTTTCTTT